>JAHWFP010250763.1:79200-98891 GCA_023313725.1 Lithobius niger
AGGTCCTAGGTCGACCCTTACTAACACTGGCTATCGCCAGTGTTAATTAAAACAAAAACGGAACGTTAAATGTTTAGAGTAAGGGTCTAAAAGTCTATCGCCAGTGTTAATCTCGGGTTTGGCTGGACTGAATTTCACAATTTTTGGACTGTAGACAGGCCTTGACTAGTCAAGGCTAGATTCCAAATTTGGTTTAAAATTTTTCAATTTTGACGGAGTTATAAGCTCTCAAAGTTGAAAGTTTAACACAGAGATCCTAGGTCGACCCTTACTAAAACTGGCTATCGTCAGTGTTAATTCTGCAAACGGAGTTTCAGGTTTCAGTACAAACCAAAACACCTAACGAGATGTTACATATCAGCCCAGTGTTCACTAAATTTCTATCCCGTTACCTATCTCCATTGTACATTACCTCCACTTCTAAGAAATACCACTTACCAAAAAAAGGTTCTCAATAACACTCTCTGGAAAAAATCTCCTTGGTAAAAAAGGTTCAGGAATAAATGCCTCAGCGGGAATCTTTCTGTACCTTGGTTTACAAATCTAGCAATTTTGTATGACTAACTACCCCGTGTCATCACTTTTTGTTTTATCCCTAATTTCATTACACTATGCATAGAATTATAGTATTTGTTTTGTAAATTTCAGTGTACATTTAAAAATTAAAAAAAAACTATTTTCGAATCTTTTTGAGGAAAATACATAAACTAAAGTAAATAGAGCAATTTTTCAAATGGTTTATTCCTAATGGTTATACAGTTTTAGAGTTCAAAGAAAATAGGCTATACATCTGACAATTAAATCAAATCAAAACACAATGCAATAGTTTTGTATTTTGAAGATTAAATCAAATCAAAGCAGAATTTTCAATATATGGACATCAGCAAGGGAATTTACAATAAAATAATAGTACTTTAAGAAATTAAAACTTATACAGGAATCTGCATTGGGGACATTTTTTTCTGAAGCATATTTTCTTTTAGAGTGTTTTGCTGTGTTTTACCATTGTCATTATTATAAGTTGTGCATCATTGGTACGGAAGACAAAAACTGTGCATGTAACAGCAAGACAGCAGTGTTACAATGTTATCCCTGTAATGTATGACTTGTGAGACAAGTTGATTCGAAACTTCAGGTCAGTCATAAAAAAAACAATTGCTTATTTACTGGCTTTTATTGCAAATGTTTCGGTAAAACCTCAAACAGAACCTAACCCAAGCCAAACAACACACTTCAAAATGATTGCCAATAATTTACAAAACTGAAGCGGAGACCCAGAAAATATTCCATGGAAGAAAATATATTCTATAATATTACCCACAATTCTGTGAGGATATAAACAACAGATAAATTCCGCAAGAAAACGGAAAACAGGTCAGTCCTAAACTACATACATATGCGTGCGCATCCTATAAAGACAAACCTGATTTTTATAGCTTCTCCAATAAAACACCTTAATATTATGTACGATAATTATGCCCTACCAGCTATTGTGGCATTGAAGTCAATTTAGTATTACGTCATTGGGAACACAGTTTATTACAGAATTGTAGTAAATACGTAAAAAAAAACATTTTTGAATAGGTAAGCTCTTTCTGTATAAATGCAGTTAATTGACGGGCGAAGTTTTGACTACTTGCCAATTACTCCTGTTTTTATATATGTGACCTAAATAGTTTGCAGTCTCTGTCCTACCTGCAGTCAGGGAAAGCCTCCTTAAATTTAATGCTGCGGCAATTTTCGTGACACTCATTGTAGGAGTCATCATCAACACAAGGTTTGAGTCTCCTATTTATGAAATCGAACTGTAATCAACATGGAATTAATCGAGTTACTTATATGATTTATATCATAATATAATATAAATTTATTGTTGTAGACAACAAAAGGACTGGGCAGGGCAAAATAATTGTCGTTTTCGTTCAGCCTAATACATAATTAAAACTAAAAACAAGGCCCGACATAAGGCTGATGGCAAATACATGCAAAATAACACAATGCGATCAAAGCACACACATATACACATATATTTTTTAAAAATGCATAAATAAACACCAAGTACAACCAACACTATTACCAATCTTTGGCTACGGCCACCTTAGGTACTACACAGTCAAGTCAACACCCTTCAGCTTTTTCTTAAAATTTTGCACCACGGATGCCATGACAACATCAGGGGGAAGTTCATTCCACACCCTAACCACCCTGTTTGAAAAGAAGTACTTTCTACAGTCCCGTGTTACTTGCTGGAAAACCAATTTAAACTTATGTCCTCTGGTTCGGTGGTCCCCTCTAAGTGTGAAGTAACGGCTGTAATTCACACCACAAAAGTCATGGAGTAGCGAGAATGTCAAGGCTAGGTCATTTTTAAGCCTGCGCTTCTCAAGTGAATCGGCATTCAGAATAATTAAACGGTCAGTATAATTCTTCGCTTTAAGACCGGGTAGGAATTTTGTAAATTGCCATTGCACCGATTCAATGAGGTCAATATCCTTAGCCAGGTGTGGCGACCAAGCACGACTTGCGTATTCCAGAATTGGTCTAACGAACACGCAAAATGCCCAAAATAGCATCTTACGATCCCCGGAAACAAATGCTCGTTTAATCATGGCCGCCCTTTGTCTAGCTACCTTAACAATCCTATTGCAGTGCCATGCACTTTTTAAATTATCCGAAAACCAAACGCCCAAGTCCTTTACTTCAGTCAGATGATCCAAAGGGGGTCCCCGAAATATTATATTCTAAATGACTTTTATACCGGCCAATGTGAAATATTTTACATTTGGAACCAGAAATGGAAAGCTGCCATTTATTTGACCAGTCTACTAAAACGGTTATGGCAGATCGGAGTTCCAGGTGATCCTCATTGTCAACCATAGAATGATAGAGTTTCAAGTCGTCAGCAAATTTTGGCATATGCACATGTACGTAATCACTTTTCAGATCGTTAATATATAAGAGAAATTATTTTGCTGTAACTACTTATTCATGACTATTCAGGTTTTAGCACCCAAAAGGTAAATAATTATTGTGACACTTCTCATATTATGCTTCCTGTGTGAATCCCAAATGCCAAAACATTATAACTTAAGTATTGGTAATTGTTACTAATCAAATGTTAACAACGCACGTCCTTACTTTAATAAAATCCTTATAATAAAGGGGAATTCCAGTGGGTTGTACTTACCAAATAAGGCCCTAGGGCATCGTACACAGACAATAGAGACACTAAAAGCGGAAACATAGGTTTCGTATAGGACCAAATATCAATATTCTAAAAGTTGCCTCTTTTGATTCGAACAGCAGCGTCATTTTAAATCTAATTGTTGACAGCAGGTGATGCCCATTAGCTAAGGAGACGGAAGTGGTCGGCAACTGACCCAGAGCGCATACGCCGTGACCCAACTGGTGGATGCGAGAGACAGCGATACAACGCGAGAACCTTCACTTCACTTTCATTCAGTTTCAGGTTTCGCTAAAATTTAAAACAAATTGCAGCTGTGTGCTACAATGTGGCAATTATTCATTGTTTTATTTAGGACTAGTAATACTAAAAACGCTCCAATTTAGGATTGAATAACGCAGACTGTCAAGGAAAAGGAGTGTACATATGTTCAGCACATTTTGCGGAGACTGACTATAACACTAGAATTACATGAAGAACGCAACGAGACAATGCAGTCCCCTAACAACACAGCACAAGATTAAGTAAGTTAAATATTATTTAAGGCATTTTTTAAATTTAAAATAAAAACTAATAACTTAAAAGAAAAGTTACTACAAATTATGCTCACACAAAACTGACTTAACACCCTCGCCTCTTCCCCTGGGCGTTTTTCCTCGTTCCATAAAACCATGCTAAAAACTTTTAAATTGGTTATTGGACTAACAATAAAAAATAATGTACAATAAAACCATGTCTACTCTATTAGTGCTAGTACAACATTAATCTGCACGTACACAGTAGGCTAACATATGGTTTTTTTGATCAACGTTTCATACACAAAGGAAGCTGATCGATAAACCATCAAAGAAGTTCATTAAGGCCAGAGAACAGTAATTTTACTAACTCAGTGAGTTTTTCATCCGAGATTTAGCATCCCCGCCCATGATTTTTTCCAGTCTTCTAAAAAAGATGATAAAAAGGATAAAGCAATGATAAAAAAAATCCACCTGTTCGTTAACACTTTCGTTCAATCCTAATGAAAATTGCAGTGGTATGGTCTACTGCACCACTATACAAACGTGTAGGTAGGGAAAAAACAGTAAGACAATTAAAAAAATCGTTCTTGCACCAAAAAAAGAGCACTGGGAGTGTTGAATTCTGCCCACTTTACGAAAGAGTCAATATTTACGAACGTTGGTGGGCTGGCTGAATTGTTGGGGGGGGGGGGGGACGATTTTGCATTGAAGGTAGTTGGGGCGTGGGGAATCAAGTGATATTTTTATCAAACTGATTGCTAACATATTAGGCGGCAAAACAAGGACTGGGAAGTAGACTTAACCAACATGATACGGATTTAGCATCCCCCCCACTCATAAATATTCACGTGTCCCTTAGGCCCTTATAATTAAAAAAAAAAATTATCCCTAGTTTCTGTTTTGTTGCATTCATTCAGGAATTATTAGGATATACTGACAGATTAAGTTTTACTCTCATTTTTGTGTGTAATACTAACCTTCAGTAATTCAGTTTGTACTATCATCCAACAGTAATCATGATTTTAATTTAAAACAACAGAGGTTCGGAGTTAACGTTGCTATCAACCAGTATAGGACCGATGTTGTTTAAATAGATGCTAGTTGTGAAGCTATTTCAAGTGGGTTGATACTAAACTACCAAGAATTCATTACTGTAATGTCCCTGGCAGAGCCCATCGGGGATTAGTCCACTATCTCCCTCCTCCCCTAGTCCCATACACGAATGAAGACCCCCGGTAGTAAAACTACTGCTTCCTCCTCTTGGACGAGAAAGAGTTAGGGTACAAATTGGGTTCAAGTATAGAAAACATCAAGTCGTATGTTCAGTTCAGTATCAATGAAGTCTTGAGAAATATCTTCGACAAAAAAATATTTCCGAGCAAGTGGCGGAGGAAGGCGACCAGGGCAAAGCATTTGCAACAGAGTTGACTTGGGGGAAGGGGTGGGCAGAAAGGGCATGTTCTTTTTTCAATTTATAATTTTTTTTTATTCTAACGTAGCGTCCAGTTCTCCTTTTCTGATCAGCCACTTCAATTCCCGCTAGCGATTGTCTTTTTGTTCACTTATGCTGCCCTTCTTATGCTGCCCTTCTCTTATGTAGCCATTCTTAAGCTGCCCATCCCTTCGCAACACTGTCTAAACAGATAAATTTAACGCCTACCCCACATCTCACAAATAAAAAAAAGTATCTAACCCTTGGGGAAGCAATCTATTTATATATATATTTATATTTATTTATAACATAATTGCAGCGCCCAATAGGGCAAAAAGCAATATCAAAATAAAGTACACAAATATACAAAAAACAACAACAATCAAAATAAAAAAAAGAACTCAAGAAGGTACAATATTCTTAAATAGTATGGCTACATTCTAGAATTCTTCGGTTGGAAATAACTTTGGTTGAAAAAGCAGTCTCATTTCTGCAGGTGACAAACTCGTTTGGTAGTTTGTTCCAATCAATAATAGTACGGGGGAAAAAAGACCCCGCAAACACATTTTTCCAACACTGATACCTCTTTACTTTTATCGAATGGTCTAGCCTACCAAGAAAATCAGATGGTTTACAATATTTATCAGGATCAAGTATGGTACTTTGATGCAAGACTCGAAGAAAGAGCATCAGCCTATGGTCTTTACGCCCGTTTGCTAATGATTTCCATTTCATGCTATTACATATCTGAGTGACACAAGCTTTTCTAAAATAATTTCCACTGATCATCCTAGCCGCCCTACGTAAAACTCTCTCCAGACAGATTTTTGGTATAAGTATCCCAAACAGCTTCACAGTAATCCAATTTGGACCTAGTTACAGCATTGAAAACAATTTTATGGATCCTTGGACAAGCATCACTTAGAATTCTATGAAAAAATCTGATTTCTCTGCTAGCCTTTGCACATACAGTTTCAATATGATCAGACCAAGTCAGTTTGTTGTTTATCTTAACACCTAAACAAGACATATTCTCAACAGCCTCTAAGGGGATATCCTGTAACATGCATGTACACTGGGGTAAGATTATTTTGTTTGTGACTAACGTGCATGTATTTACACTTTGAGATATTCATGTTCATTTGCCAAGTATCACACCAACTGATAACGTTGTTCAAATCAGATTGCAACATTTGTTTATCGGAATCCTCAGTAATAATACGATAAATGTAATTATCGTCAGCAAACAATTTATGATTTGACAAAAGTACATCCATCAAGTCATTTATGTACAATAAAAAAAGAATGGGACCACTGACTGATCCCTGTGGAACGCCTGATGTGACAGGCACAGTATCAGACTCTCTACCATCAACCATCACATACTGAAAGCGGTTTTTTTAAAAACATTCAAACCAGGAAATAATCTCTCTGGAAATACCATAAGCTTTCATCTTGCTAAGCTGCAGATCATGTGGCACAGTATCAAATGCCTTGGCTAGATCCAGAGAGACTATATCTACTGAGTGACTAACATCCAGCCCACGTGCGATGTCGTGGACAATAGCAACTAACATGTGTTCACACGATGAGCCCTTTCTGAAACCAAATTACTTATGAGTAAGCAGCTTTTCATTGTCTAAAAACTTAACCATCTCGCTGACAATTATGTGCTCCAACATTTTACAACAAATTGAAGTAAGAGCCACAGGTCTGTAGTTGTTTACTTCACTACGTTTTCAAACCTTAAATAATGGTACAACAGCGGATTGCAGCCAGTCTTCTGGAATTTGGCCCAGTTGTATAGCTTTTTAAAAAAAGTAATACAAGAAGAGTGTGCTAATGTCCGCAGTGTTTTTCAGAACTGTTCCCACGATGCGATTGGGTCCACAGGCTTTTCCTTCCTTTTGAGTATTTGTCAGATGTCTTACACCAGCTGAACTTATGGCGATATCATTCATTTTATTTCCAGTTCGTTGGGTCAATTGAGGATTTCTGCCTGACTGTAAGGGCAGTGTAAATACAGATTTAAAATGAGTATTTAACAAATCAGCTTTAGCTTTGCTCTTGGTTACATACTTATTATTTGTACACATGGCAGGAATGCCACATGCCTTTGGATTTATGCGTTTTACGTGCGACCGAAAGCGTTTTGGGTTTAAATTAATGTCACCACGAAGTTTAGACATAAAACTAATTTTGTTTGCACAGATTTGATTTTTTTACTTCATTTCTGATGGTCTTTAACTGTGCTAGAGTTTGCGGTAAAGGTGCAGCTTTTGCTTTCTTCCGTATCCTTCTTGATTTCCGTATCTTTCGCTTTAGTTCCCCATTTATCCAGGGTTTATCATTTTTTGAAGAAATATAGGAGACGGGCGTAAACTCTTCCACGGCACTTAATAAATTATGCTTAAAGTACTCCCAGTTTTCATTCACCGAGTTTGAATCAGCAGAAGCAATAAACACTGAGTAGCTTTGCTCAAAGCTCTCATTTACTTGGGACCAATCAGTCTTTTTGTGAAGCAGCCGCCTGGTGTGTTAGGCTGTTTAAGATCGCTGACGAGAGGGATTGCAACAACAACAGTATTGTGGTCAGAAATACCTCTATCAACCTCGACATTAAACTTCCCATCCAAGGAAGTAAAAATTAAGTCCAAACAGTTCTGGCCACGAGTAGGCTTATCTACTATTTGTTCGAGACCATAACTGTCCATCAATAACTGCAGCCCATCGGGTCTTACATCACACGTTGCATCTCTCCACTTTTGATCATGCCGTTTTAAGTCTGGCAAATTAAAATCGCCTCCAATCACAATGTTCTTTGCACTTTCTGGAACAAGGCTTCTTGTTTGATCGCAAAACTTATTTACAGTAGCTTCGTCATGACTGACTGGGCTGTAGACACAGCCGAGCCACAGGGGCTCGCTTTTAGAGGAAAAACCTTACACCAACAAGACTCAATATCACCATTTGATTAGATCGAGCAAGACTCAAGAGCACTTTTCACAGCAATGAGAACACCTGCAACCCTTTTCTGTCGATCTCTTCGATAAACAATGTAATTCGTAGGTAACCAACTGTGTATATTATCTTCACCATCCAGCCATGTTTCTGTAGCCAGAATTATGTCTGGATTGTGGAAACTAATCAATTCCTGCAACTCATCTCACTTATTTCTAATGCTGCGAAAATTTACGAGAATTAGGTTTAGACTTTTATGTTCTCCTCCTGAGTTGTTCTTGATGTTTTCTTCCTTCTTACAATCTTGTTGTTTTGGAGAACCAGGTCTCTCTCGCCATTGTCCCTCCTCTGTTGCATTTCTCAAAGCAAGTTTTTTATTTCATCCCTTTCCTCTTTAGACCTATCAGGAGAAATTGCAACTTGCTTGGTACACCCTAGGAAAACCATATCTCTGCATTTAAAAGCTTTGAATAAAATAGTTTGGTGCTCATTAGTAGATCCCACTTTTACGAGTAAAGGCCTGTTTCCAATGTTTCCAGGAAGCTTTCTCCCTAATCTAAAGTGTTTCACCGCTTTAACGTCTTCAGAATCACCTAGCCTGATAAAAACTTTTTTAGCATTTTCAAGATCATGTGCGATCCTCATTTTGCTGTCACCCTCGTTACTTTCTGGGACATTGTACAATATAACGTTTTGTTTCCTGTTTTCTCTTTCTTCCAGTTTCTTTATCACCAGATTTTCATACATTTCCACAGTAAGAACATTTTTGCAAGTGGTAGGTGTATATCCGTTTCGCCGAAAATTAAGCACTGATTAAAATTCGCCACAAGCAGGGTCGGATTGGGAGGGGTCGGGTCTCCCCGGGAATATATTGTGGGGGCCTCGGGGTGCCTCGTGGAGGGTAAGGGGGGAAAATTGATGTAAGCTAGAGTATTGAAATCTGCGTGGTTTTGAAACGTTTTCCTAAAACTAAAGAGATTCAATTTTCATAGGAATTCTTTTCACATTTTTCGACAGAATACCTTTTGAAATAACAACCTCCTGTAGAGTGGGGTGGGAGGGGTCTGGGACGGAGCCCTGTAAGCTAGCATATTCTAAAGAAGTCCGCGTGATTATGAAAAGATTTCCTGCAACTTTGTGGTGCAATTTACATACGAATTTGCTTCAAATTTTTCAAAATATTTTTTTATACATGTCGTTAGAGTTGGGGAGTAGGGGGGGGGGGTTGTCTCCAAGTTGGAGCCCTCTAAGCTGGACAGAAATCAGAATAGAAATCAAATTGAATCTGAAAACTTTCCCAGAAACTTGGAGATGCAATTTCACACATATTCATTTCAAATTTTTCATAAAGAACTTTATTTTTTAAACAAGGGCCTCTCATAGTGAGGGGACCTCCCTGGGAATCACTGGGTTCAGGGGTGGCCCAATTCAACACTGGGCACAAGGGGAATTCCTGGTTCGCCAAATCCCATTTTGTCGAAGTAAAATATTCCTTCAAATTGTCAACATTGGAGAAGTTTAAGATGCTTTCTTATTGGAAGGAATATGTGATTAGTTGCGATTTCTGATGTCATAGGGTTTGCCACAACGATCGTGGCAGTGTGAGTGAGGCACTTAATTTGGAAAATAAATTATTCGGCAAAACGGGAATTCCTTCCTCCCCAAGTCAATTGTGTGTTGCAACAATACTTTGCCTCCATACACCATTGGCTCAGAAATAATTTTTTTGTCCTGGATAGCGCTCATGGCTTCATTGTTATTAAACTGGACATCCGATTTGATGATGTTTTCTGTTATTGCCGTAGCTTTGCCACTGATTGCCTAGTCCCAATTTGTATCCTAATTCTTTCTCATACAAGAGAAGAAGCAGTTGTTTCTTCATGGGGTCCTTGTGTATGGAGAGGGATTTGGGATGGAGAGAGGCGGTGGGTCTACCCATGATGGAGCTCATCAGGGACATTACAGTAATAAATTCCTGGTAGTTTAGAATCATCTTACTTGAAAATGCTTCATAATCGGCATCTGTTTAAACATCAGACCTATACCGTAAATCGCGTATTAAACGCCCAGTTAATGCTACCGCTCAGCCCCTTAAAATGCTTGAAGGTCAATCATTAAAAATAATAGATTTTCAGTGGCAAATTTAACTAAAATCTTATTCAATTTTAACGAAATCAACGTTTCATCCACTTAAATCTTGGTTTTTCTGTGTCCAAATTAAGTAAAAGCTTCATACATTTAACAAAATCAACTTTTAATCCAACACGATTCACGGGAGCGTTTGTACAATTTTACAAGCACATGGGCGTTTAATACACGATTTACCGTAATACTTGAAGAACTGCTAAGAAGTACTTGTGTACCAATTCATGTTTTAGCACAATCAAGAAGAATTCTTTAGTGAATAACCTCATAGAGGTGAGTGTGGTACGGGTGCAGGAGGTTTTTTTTGGATGGGTTCCATAGCTAGTTCGATTTGTCAACTAATGGCTAAAAGCTCAATGAGTATGATTAGCCCAAAGTGACAGCTGTACTACATCTGGAGATCGAACCAATGAACCGATGTTCAAGTTTAATAGCTTGAAACCAGGTATGAAGAAGGCCTAGGACCTTTTGAAAGATATTTTAATGTGACTACAATTGTTGTTGTTCTTCTTGTTGGGGGAGTTGTTTTTTGGGATGCTGGATATTCTTTTACATTCCATTTATATTTTTATAAATTGAGCGACATTTTTAATTTGTTGTCCAAATTTACTTGTCAATATAGCGTTAATCAGTATTTCAGGTTGCACTCAGAATATAAACTTTTCACAGAAACACTGGCCATGTCATTTTCCTTCTCATTACGCTACTGGATTTTGCGACCCAACTGACTCTTTTGTGGCTTTCCTTTTTTCCCTTTCACCCTGTCATCAGTCTGAATGCTCTCTATTAATACTTGAGCAGTCTTTCTACATCTTTTTAAATTGTTAAGGCCGAGGTGTTTAGGCACAGTATACCTTAGGCTATTCACATTAGATATTCTTTAGTCTTTTTTTTGATAATGGGGGAGGTTAGGTCAGTGAAAACAATTACAATTGTTATAAGCTGAGAAGAGAAACCACACTGATTCTGGTTTGATAGAAGAGGGATCATTAAAACACTTTGCATTAGAGTTATTTAGATATTTATACAATCGGTCTTTATATCATTCTGTTAGCAGGGAATGTAATCCCCCAGTCATATGAAGCCTGCAGCATACTGAAAGCTTCGTGTTTTATGGCGAACACCACAGATTTGTAGTATGAACTCAATGGGTTTGCTCTAGCTTCTCTGTTACCATGGCAAGAAGAATTCAAAGCCAAAAGGCAGCAAGGTAGCACGAGCAAACTTTATTCAAAAAAACTTCGAATCATCACCCATTTCTTAAAAATAATAGTTTGTTTGCTCGTTTGATGCTATTGATGCTGGGGTTGTTTACTTTAATGTTGATAAACTGACATTTCTTTCGCGTTCTTTCGTACAATTTTAAATTTTAAATGGAAGAGAAAATACACTATAAGCCTTGTCAACATTTCAAGTTTTCATTCAAACACATTGTTTGTCAAGAATCAGCAACAAACCTCCTTAATGGTAAAGGTGAGGGCAAAACGGATTCCATTCATCAATATTCGAACCGTTCTATGATCTACACTCATTATAGTTGGAGGCTGTACTCCAATCTGGAAAAGGATAAGCGAAAACAACATTCTAATAACATTTTAGTTTATGTTCACATTTAAACAAAGAGCTTGGTGTGTTATTCAAAGCATTGTAAACTGTAGAAAATTGTGTCTGACGACGTCAGGGTAGATAAGTACGTATTTCTACATTTCTGAAAACGTGGAGAATACATGCATCCATTAATGGTAACAGATGACATCATGACTGTGTCAGTCTCTCAAAGGAGGCAAAACTTAAGATACAAAAATGGCAGCATCGTTAGCATCATTACACGGTAGTAATAGAGACAATACCTTCGTAAATTGACGAAATATGAGTGGGCAGCACCTGAAGTTGTAGAACGTACTCGATGTTCGATGCAATCCACATTCAGTTCGTTAATATAAATGTGAGCCATGGAAGAAGATTCAGCCGGGGTGGCACGTGATGTCTTGCTGGCACATTTCACGGTGCACAACAAACCAAGCACAATTCTTAGCTACACTCATAAATACGATCCGTTTTAAAACCGAATGCTTTATCAAAATAAAAAAGGAAAACTTGATCAGCCAGTTCCGATCTAGCTTATAATTAATTATTTTTTTTATCTGACCTGGTCTATCATATTTTTTTTAGTTATTCTTATCGTGATCATTATGTTTTAGTGATGCTAAATAGTTTTGAAGAAATGGCATTGTGCATTCCTGCACTTGCTGAAAACAAGGTCTAACAGAAGAATAGCTACAGCAAATAAAATATCCAATTTAATTTTCAGTTTTTTTTTCAACTGTGTATGATTTTCGCGAAGTTAAAGTGGCACTATCACCGAATGAAAGTTTGCAGAATCTGGCAGCATCTAGGGGTATCTAGTACTATCAAGTACTGTTTGAAAAATATTTAATCATAGCAAGAACACACAGTTGGCCGTCATTCGTGTTGTGCGTAGGGCTTTTAAAATCGGGCCTTCTCCTTTTAGAAATAACTGGTAAGACATTCGCATCCCAAACGTGTCTCATGACTAAGATACCTGTCGAATCATGGAGTTAACGGTCTAACGCAGCAAATCAATTTTCAGTTTAGCCTCTTACTGTACACGATTTTCGCTCAGTTCATTGGTATCACGAATTCAAATGACGAAAACTTAATTAGAATCCTTAACAACTTTTGTTTTGTACATATTTAGTTGACGTTTCTGCATTAACTACGGCTGCTCTTAAATATGGAGGTGATGAGGACTACTTAAGCGAAACAAAAAACTCTATTTTGAGCTTTTCCTCCACAAATTTTTACGAATTTTATGTCGTCGTGTGAACTCAGTCTTCCGGTTGTTCCCCGACGACAATCTCGGTTACTCCCCGACAGGGGGGGCAAGGCTTCCCCGATGGGGGGGCTCTCGCCCCCCTGCCCCCCCTGTGGCGGCACCACTGAGTGTGATAGTGCATGCTAACCTTTCTAGGAGTACAATGCCAACCCCTACTATAAGTACTATCCATCTAGCCTATCGTGAATTCCTTATGCTGATAAGATACTTCCTTATGGTGTATAAATTGAACTGTTTTATTTTCTCAAAGGTACTGACTCTTCAATCAGCTGCACTGTGATGGTGGCTAAGTGTGTAGGCCTATCTACCTTTTATGCCTTAACGCATAAGGTTTTTAAAAATTTAACTGTCTGATCTATTATGCAGTTGGCCTGTTTAAACGATTAACCATTAGAGTAATCCTTATACTGTTTTATGCTTACCTCATAACCATAATATGGCTTGTTTACAGCGTTCAGCGTGAGAATAACCCGTTGAGCATTACGCAATTGGCTTGTTTCAGCAATTAGCCATTATAGCAGTCCTGGCATTGATTTTATGCTTACGTCATATGTGTTTTGTTTACAGCCATTATTGGGAGAATACCCATTGTGTATTTGTTTTGCTGAGTGCGCTCCATGTTGTTTTAGAGAGTGATGTATTGTCGCTAGATAATATCTATTGTAAGCACCTCTGACAGTTAAGGCACGTTTATGGCATTCATATTCTACGGCCGCCATTATTTATTTGAAATGGGTATTCATGTCGCAATGGGAGAATTGTCAAAATGTATGGGAGCCTCCAGTGGTGGGCATAGTACCATGCGGATCCTTATTAAGATACACTTGAATACCCTTATCATATAATAATGGACTTAGCCAGAATGTAAACCGAGAGTTATGCTCGCTCATCGAAATTAATCCTTACAGCCCCGTTCTCCCTGGAAGCCCCTGGTTTGGTCACCTTATTAGGGATGCTTCCATATGTGATGTCAGTGAGACAAATGGCACCACATTCCCTAATAAGTTGATCCTTAAGGAAGTTGTATACGTGCCGACTGCTAAACATAATCTAGTTTTTAAGAGTAAAGTATATAAAACGGGTTATAATGTAAACACCACATCTGGGGATTACTCATTTGGAAGCGGTCCGCTCCACGTAATGTAACCCTGGTCTTCAGAATTAAGCATAACCAGTACTAAACCCAGGCTCTTATGTCGGCATCCAAAGCAGCCATGTGAATGTATAGACTGGCAATGATCTGTCATGAAGCCTGTAATTTCTAATATAGCCATGAGACAGGGATGCAAGAGGCTTGTCCTGTGTGTGTAGATCCCACCAACCTTACTAGGATGAATGGTGAGCTGACCACCCTCATTACAGTTGGAAAGGGTGAGGACAATCCATCACATTTTTTGGAAATCCCTCCATCGGAAACGCCATGTTTAAAGGCCACATGAGCCTTACAGTGTGTCATGAACTGAAATAAGAGATTCAAGTTTCAGATGATGCGATCCTACACCAGTCATTACTGAACCCTCTCAGCCGCCATTTCCTAGTGACTGACCACCTAGCGACTGACCTAGCGACTGACCTAGCAACCTACCACCTAGCGACTCACCTTTGGAGCCGCGACACGCATGTCCACCACCAAAACATACGCGCACTCCGCGTAACATGTAGTTCTAAATACAGATGCAAACCTATTTACGTTGCCTTTTGGACTTATATGTCAAACTGCCTGAGCGGGGAATCGAACCCACGACCTCTGAAATCAAAGGCCAAGGTCCTACCGCTAAGCCAGATTGACACGGCCGTCAATCTTTTTTAAATTTGCAGTTCAGAAAGTGACAGAGGTAGCTGGGTGGGGGGAGGTTTCTGATTCATTAAATTAAATAAAACATCTTCCCCCCCCCCACCCGCCTACCTCTGTCACTTTCTGAACTGCAAATTAAAAAAAAAGAAAACAGTCCCCCCCCCCCTCCCCCAACCTCTGGTACATTCAGGTACATTCTGATTCATTAAATAAAACAACCAGAATCGAGAATTTTTCATCTTGTCACCTCCTTTTTCCAAAATTTTATGAATAAAAATTTGTTTTCTTTTTTTTTAATTTGCAGGTCCGAAAGTGCCAGAAGTTGGCAGGGGGGAGATGGGGGGGGGGGGGGGCATTTTATTGAATGCATCAGAAATGAGAATTTTTCATCCTTTTCCTTTCTTTCCCTCCTAACTTTTATAAATAAGAGTTTATTTTATTATTTATTTATTTGCAGGCAGGAAAGATCAAAAGGATTTTTTTTTGAAAGGGGAGTTTACTTTTACTATCTATCAGAGGAACATTTTCCAACGAAATATAAACTGAAATTTAAACATCAGAAAAGACAATTTTTCAACCTCTTCCATATCTTTTTTTACCTTAACTTTGTGAATAAATATAATATAATATACGATGTTAAGTGGAAGAAGTACCACCATTATTACAGTTGTTTTTTGCCGCTTGAGGGAGGAAACCCTCGTGCAACGGGCGGGAAACAACCGGAGAAAAACCCATACATATACACTTCTCATCGCCAGGATCGAACCTGGGTCTGTACGAAGCCAGAGATGTACAGCCGGGACCAGGTCGCCTATCGAATCTGACGCCCCAGTGCTCGCGGCTACCCGTGCTACCCATGTAAAAGTTAACTTTTGACAAGAAATAGAAAAAACAAAATGGGGGAAAGGGAAGGAGTAGTTGGGGAGGAAGCCAGCCAGTACATGCAGTAAAAATCATCATTTGCGGCCAACTGATTTTCATATTTCTTAAGGATGGCCGGTTATTGAATAGTAATATGATGTTGAAATTTAAACAATATTAAGAAAATTGAATAAGTTGTGATTTAACAAATAAAATGATTCTTACTTTATTGATCAATATGAAATCCAGTTTTATTTTTAATCTAACCTGTGCTGAAGTCTTACTCATGCAACAGACTTAAGAGGTAAAGTAGAACGAGGTTAATCAATACCTCTTTATGGCATCGATTGTCTTAAACAACCAGCAAATGCAGTAAAGCAGGGAAGCCTTACGCAGCTCCTGCATAGGAATACTTTACAGAAACGGAGACCGGGC
Source organism: Lithobius niger (assembly GCA_023313725.1). Classification (NCBI taxonomy): domain Eukaryota; kingdom Metazoa; phylum Arthropoda; class Chilopoda; order Lithobiomorpha; family Lithobiidae; genus Lithobius; species Lithobius niger. The sequence continues at coordinate 95,389 of JAHWFP010250763.1, forward strand.
TCTAAAGTTGGTCAGTCGCTAGGATTAGTGCTGCTGACTGAGTCGTTTGAGCGATGGGAGACTATGGTTTTGGTAGACGTTCAGTATCCATTGCCAACTTCCTATAAACAAGCAATGACGGGGCCTGAGCGGGACAAGTGGAAACAAACATATACAATACGAATTATGGATGGTTTCTGATCTTGATGTGTGGGACTTTGTACCCAGGCAAACAGGACAGAAGGTTGCTAGGTCCATATGGATTTTTGCTGAGCAGTATAAAACTGACAGAACATTGAATAAGTTTAAGGTGTGGCTCGTGGCCTGCGGATACACTAAAATTCGCGGATAAGATTTTTTCGAGACCTAGAGCCCAGTTGTGAAGAGTCAGACACTTAAAATATTGCTCGCCCTTGCCGCCTCAAGGTCTTAAAATGTTTGACGTCAGGTTGGCTTATTTAAATAATCCGTTAAATATTGAAAATTTTCTGGCGGTGCAACTTGGGATCGAGCGTCGGGTGCCAAATGAAGTGTAGACTGAAGAAGGCTTTTTACGGTTAGCAACAAAGTGAGAGATGCTGGTTTTTGTACATGCGACAAAGCTTGCTGGGTAGTGGGTTCACTCAGCTCGAGGCAGACTCATTCGTGTTCTATTTAGTGGAAAATGGTACTTTCATGGCTCTTTCAACTCACGTTAACGACTTCCTTGGAATTAGGGACAAAGTTTTGCTTGACGCCATGCCAAGCCACATCCAGCTATATTTCACCTTGTCGGAGACTTCTAATAGCCTTATTTAAGGTTCCAGATTTAATCAGCTAAGATGGGAATTGTTATATCTCAGCAGAAATATATTGATAGAAGAGTGACGAAGTATGACTTGGAGAATGTGAAGAGTGCTAAGAAATCCTTAATCCTATGTTGGAAAATCGTCAACTGTCATGAGTCGAAGCTGTATCAAAAGTTCTAATCTGGCCTACCCCGTATTTTGCTATGTCACCACGACGTTATGTTTTCTGTGTGTTCTATTGGCTCGTTACAATCATTCCCCCAGTGACTAATTAGAAGCCAGTCATGAGAGTGGTCCATTACTTGCGTAGTACAGCCAATAGTAAGTAGTTGAAATTTAAGTGGGATAGACACGGTAAGCTAGGGTTGTTTAGCGATGCTTCGTGGGGTACCACCTTTGATGGCATGGGTTGTACATTGTAAAACTCAGAAGCACACAATGGTTTACATCCGGTGTAGTGCGGAGGTTGAGTTGCAGGCACTTACAGAATGTTTAAGAGAGGTGCTGTGGACAACCCGATTCTTGCATGAATTGACTATATCATATGGTGGTAAACCCGTTGTGATAAACATTGACAGCCAATCGGTTATCAACAAGATCAAGAGGCTTGAGTTGAGTGCTAGGTTGAATCACTATTTACGGAAATGGTTTGTAAGGGAACATGTCGATAATTGAGGTGTTCCATTGGTGTATTTGCCAACAGATCAGCTGGTTGCCGCCATACTAACAAAGCCAGGTTGTTTCCAAAGGTTAAATTCATTAAAGCCACAATTGTGTCTTTGTCATTTCTATCCCGAAATGTTAGTAGAAAACTCAGATGAGACTAACTTTGTAACTCTTCTGCAATTTCTGCTAAAATTACCTATAAGGACTAACACTGTTAGGTATTTCATTGGCCACACAAGCGTGTATATGTTAAAGTTTGAAAACTGTAGGTAGGTATCTGGGAGACTTTGTTAAGGGTTTGAATGTTGATGAGGCCGTGGTCGAAGCCATATTCTGCACCTGTTGCACTCTTTTGCTGGTTGTACTTGTCTATGTGAGATCGAAGTGTACTGGGTGAACAAGAGAAAATGAACAAAACAATTAAAAGCTGTGGCTCTGGCGAGCCGTACATTATATTTTGTTCACTTCTCCCATTGTCTCAGTGAACTTTGTAAAGCTTCATGTCTAATAATGTATTGCAATTGTGATGCACCGTTTCCTGTATTGTTGTCTGGCTGTTTGTCCACTTGTGAGAGCGGTTATTTTTTTATTCGGCGACAATGTTGTTCTTGTAAAATACCGGAGGTCTGCGACCATGGTAGAATGCTCTCTCTAGAGTGGGGAGACACGACTATGGGCTAGTGACGTTTGGTTTGCAAACCACGGTTAGGCCTTTTTTTCAAATAGTGCAGTGCCGATGTTAACCAGTTCCCAACGAGTAGATTCCAGATAATAAATGTATTCGTTTGAGTGTGCCATATTTAGTTTTAATAGTTGTTCGTTACTCAGACGTGGCAGGCTGACTAGAGTACAATCCTTTAGGTAAATCAAAATTAGATGGCCTCTGATGTGACGGAAAATGTTGTTATGGTTAATGCCCCGAATCCTCCCTTATGCACGCAACGTTGTTCCAAGTTGTCACAAAATCCACATATTGCTTGATGTGTATTCTCTGTGAATCTTTAGCCACATCTTCTGCGACTGTTTTCTGTGGATCTTCAGCCACACCGTTTGCGTTGTTTTTCTGTGGCTTTTCAGCCACACCGTCTGCTTTGTTTTTCTGTAGCTTTTTAGCCTCACCGTCTGCTCTGCTTTTCTGTGGCTTTTCAGCCACACTGTCTGTTTTGTTTTTCTGTGGCTTTTCAGCCACACTGTCTGCTTTGTTTTTCTGTGGCTTTTCAGCCACACCGTCTGCTTTGTTTTTCTGTGGCTTTTCAGCCACAGCTTCTGCTTTGTTTTTCTGTGGCTTTTCAGCCATAGCTTCTGCTTTGTTTTTCTGTGGCTTTTCAGCCACACCGTCTGCTTTGTTTTTTCTGTGGCTTTTCAGGCACACCGTCTGCTTTGTTTTTCTGTGGCTTTTCAGCCACAGCTTCTGCTTTTAAATAAATATAAACAAATCGCTGTGTGTAATGGAAAGATGAAAACAAGCCAAACAGCGAAAATTTATTGCAAACAGCAAATTAAAACAAGTCATACAGTAAATATAAAATATACAGCAATTTGTGTAAATGTATTTAATCCTTTGTTGAGCCTTCGTTTATTTGTAGTACTTCTCCATTGCGTATAGATGCATACATTTTCAGTCGAATGGAGCCCCAGTCACTGCTGTGACCGTAAGAATGGGTTCTGTAAGCCATCTTTGAGACAGAGGAGGTGTGGATATTGATATTAGCATTATATCAATAATCTGGGAACGAACCGGATTCCAAGTTCGAATCTGGATCGTGTCATACCAACAACAACGTAAGTGCATACAAGTGACTTGTTGTAGTATGTTACTTATAGTTAACATTTTTTGTTGTTTAGCTTGTTTTCCTATTTCTTTTACATTATCTTCTGCTTCATTTTCCTGTGGCTCTTTAGCTACTTCTGCATCTCAGTTGTCACCTCTTTTGCTCCCTTTGACCAGTTTCTACTGGCAGTTGTTGTAGTATTTCAACTGTGTACGGTATTGTTGTCAAGGTAAGGCCTTACATGTCTACATATGGGTGCAAATTATCACTGCATTGAAGTACCCTTCCCTGGTTGATG
>JAHWFP010250763.1:98901-125169 GCA_023313725.1 Lithobius niger
GTTGAACATATTCTGTTGTTTACTGGTCAAGTTAAAAACCGTTTACAGTTGCTACTGTTCAAGTTGATAAAACCTACTAGTGGCATTAATCCAGCTGACAAAAATCTACTGGATGTGCTGGGCCAGTTTACCGTTCATCACTAAACGGAACATTTCTTACTGGCATTACCATTGCAGTTGAACAGATTCTACTGTTGGTTACTGGTCCAGTTCAAAATATCTACTTCAGGTATTGATCCAGGTAAAAGTATCTACTGGAGGCGTTAGGCCAGCAGAAATTTTCCATTGGTACCTACTGGTCCCGTAGAAATTTTCTATTAGTATTATCATTGTCTAGATGCCTGCAGCATTACATTACGGAGTTTGCCATACATTACTGGTTATCTGCGGAAAAGTAAATCTTCCTCCATTGTCATTTGTACACTGGCCCTCTAGTTGGTCAAAAGGATTGCTGGCCCAAAACAACAGTTAAAAGGCAAGCCAAACAAATCAAATTCTGTATAACGATTGTTGCTTCACTGAATCATTCAACAGTTAGAAACACGCAATGAACATCAACCATCGTTCGCGTACTGAACATAAGCCTTGGTAACAAAAAAGAATAGTTTGCAGTTTGCGTAATTTGCAGTTACTTTTAAAGCTGCATTTCGGAAAACAATATTTTTTTTTGCAATCCTTGCTGAACTTTTTTGTATTCATGTTAAAACAACGTAGATTACATCACATTATGCAATACATGAAATAACAAAACACACAAAACAATTCAAAAGAAAACCTGAAGAAAACATTGAAATTCAGTTAAAATGTTTGATGAATAATGGTAATATGAATGAAAAATCATTTAAGATTCCATTTGTTGTTCATTTCTTCAACGTTGCTTTATGGGCCGAATAGAAACCAATCTAAAATTAGAACGAGTTATGGAGAACTTCACATAACTTCATCATTGCTCATTGTAGATATAGGTTGATTTCTGTTGCACCCGTCAGCAGCAATCAGTTATGGATGAATTTTAATACCACTAAAATTTGGGTTTAATTTTCTACCAATTTTTATGCATTTTAATTTATGCTGAGCACGAATTTTCGTAAAGTTCTAAACTGCACAGAAAAGTATGGCAACAGCCTCAGTTTTACAAGAATGAGTGATGCATTATGTGAATTATCAGATGATTTACTTCAAACGTGTATTTTGAAAGCACCAATTATTTCTATTTGTATAGTTTAAATAAATGCCAGTGCTGCCTAAACAGAAACAGAACAAGGGTGCAAACATCACTCTTGTGTAGCCTACTTACGAAATGGGGAGCAGAACAATTTTCTGTTGGACAACGAATTTTCACAACTGCTTCTTTGTTGTCACTGGCTGACATAATATCTTCTGAAGGGGAGAAAATTAGGCACAATTAATTTATTTTGTTAAATTTTAATTTCCACTTACATATAATTGGCAACATATATAATTGGGAATACATATACATATTATCAAACAAACCTTCATCTTAAAAATGAAATGAGAAAAAAGCGCCAAAAAATTAATTTACACTCAATGACGCAGAATTGTGTAGGCAATTAAATTTAACCACCAAAAGAACTCAAAAAATGTTTAGGAGTGGACCTGGCTAGAAGTGTTTATGAAAGTTTGGACCTGGTTGGAATGAATGTTTAAATTAGGAAAATACAGGGTGGGCCATAAATAGGCTCTATTGCAATTAAGTAATACAGAACACTTGCGTTTATTTTGTTCACTTGTTGAAGGTGCAGGGAACAAGCATCCCAACAGTGGTGATCGCGATAATTTATACGTGTATTATAAGTGTGCGTGTTCAACGATGCCTATGACCATTTTAAATAGAGAATTTTGAAATGACATCTGGCAATAGTAGCCAGCCATTGATCTCTCACTTTGCTCACCAGCTGTTAGGAGTAATTTTTCATGGAATATCTGTAAGACCTTCATAATAATAATAATGTCATTTTTACCACTTAGAAGTAGACAGGAAATGGAAAAGCGCCACTAACACCGGACCTGTAGGGTAATTAAGTTAAAAACAGGAGAGTAAATAAGTGGGAAAACGGAGTTTATTGGCAACGTTTGAGAAAGGAATGCAAGGGCTGTGATTTGAGTGATCAACGAAATCCGCCGACATAGACAGGGAAACATCATCGACATGCAAAGTGTTCCCAATTGGAACAGTCCGGATAGAAAAACAGTTGCAACGACAATCAAAGTGTGAACCCTAAACAGTCAGCTGCTATGGGTGTCCTCTGGTCGAAAGTTTATGCTGGAATAAGTCAAAATGGGTAGGTCAACCGAAGTCAAGCTGTGAAGGAAGTTGTAAGTCATTATCAGGTCAAACCTAATTCTTTGGAGCTCGAGTGCTTCGAAACCCAACCTTTCCAACCGTGCTGAAAGTGTTAGGTCTTGGAGACTGGGCAGCCCCTTAATGAACCGAAGTTGCACTGACTCAATAACGTCAATGGCATTGAGAAGGCCAGGGGACCAGACCGAGGCAGCATGCTCAAGGAGAGAAAGTATGAAGACCTTGAAGGCCCATACCTTAATAGCGAGGTTGCCAGATGTAAAGTATCTGTTTACGATACCCAGACGATGAAAAGATAGTGCACTCACCGTCTGACAGTGCAAGGATGGCCTTAAATCAGGAGTAAACCAAACACCCAGGCAGGGCTATAGCTACCGGGGGCAGAGGGCAGGGGACGGGAATTGATTTCCCAAAAATTTTCGAAGGGGGCGTAAAGATGATACTTGAGTTACAAAAAAAGGGTGAAGTTTTATTTTATTCCTGCAAACACTTTATTATTTTAGAATATACTTAGTGGTCTTTGCAGTTAGAAGGGTGAACAGAAAGCTCATTTGCATTTACACATATTGCGGACCGTCTTAATCTGTAAATATAACACACCAAGGTAGCTAAGGTGATGGACAAGTAGGGAAACCCAGCCGTACTTCCACCAAGATGGGGCAGCCACGAGTGCTTATCTTTTAGCTGCCCACCTTGCTCTTGTGCTTCTGTCAGACAACTTTAAAAATAATTCCGCTAAAACTATATAAAATAAATACAGATTTACTGTTTATAATATCAGTAAAAAATGGAAAAACTAACTAAATCTAATTAATTTTTCCCGTTTTTTTGTAGGGTGAACAGGCTGAATCAGTGGCACAATTTTAGGACGAAGTTTGTGGTACTATTACACATTGACTTTTAAGCCAGACGAACTAAGCAAATACTCCGCACTGTATGTCATTTCTGCATGCAGCAATCATTGATAACAAACTGCTTTCTTTTCCCCGTCCCCACCTTCACGTACAAACCTTTCCCCAGAACCAACACAGATTCGATGTTGGATAAGAAAATAATTATGTATTTCAGATAACCCTAAAATTGAAGAAGTAAATTAAAAAATAACATCAAAATTATGAATCGCCAAGAACTAAATACTTTTTACTGAAAGGTTGTAGAACAAACGTGAATGTAGGAAATCCTTTACCTCCCCCAAACCCCCAGTAATAGGGGGCTTCTGTTCATAAAATTGCATCAGAAGTTCAGGTTGTGGGGGAGGGGGCGTAAAATAAGCTACTTGCCCTCCCAGAAAAAAATCCTGGCTACGGGCCTGCACCCAGGTCGCGTACTCAAAGTCTAGATTACAAGGGATGATTTTCTAAGAGGTAGCCACGACCGGTGTTGCAGGCCCCAAGATGGAACGAATGGCACTTTGGAACAGAAAAAGGCAGCTGCCAGTTATGCGACCAATCAGCTATCGGGCTTCCCGATGGCACTAAGCTCCATATAACATTTTATCGGTAGCTGATTTGCTTGATTGCTCCTCGCTGCACCGATCTCTTATCTAAAGTGGCCTTGCGTCCAAATCCGCTTGCTCGCGTCCTTTACGTCATCACGTAATCGCTCGTCTTCCCCGTAGTTTTTCGTCGTTACGCATGTCGTCATTAACTTAAAATAAATAAACTCTAAATAAACGCTTAAATATTAATCTTGCCTATTACATTAATGCTAGCTAATCAAGTCCAAATTCTTAGTGAACTATTTAATTTATTTGCTTATGTTTATAACGATTTGTCATCTTTTTGTTTGATAACTGCCTCGACAACTCCAATAGGGTGTTTATGCAAATTCACCAACATCAGAGATCACCTGGCGTTCGAGCACATTTTTTTTAGTGTATCTCCTGCGTTGTGTAAAAACGGTGCATGCCGCCTCCGATGGTCAGCTTGCTCGGCATTTTGCTGGGAGCGTTTGGCTGGCTGCACTTTTAATATTTTTAACCATGTTTGTCGTTTTAATTTTACTTTAATATCTTTAATCATTGTGCATCGTCCGTTCACGAAGTTTGCTGCTCCGGCGATGGGACAAAATTCTGCAACTATTCCGTCATACTCCTTTAATAATGAACTCTGCCATTGAAAAGGTAATTTACGAGCTAAATCATTATCGTTATTGCTAGTCAATAATCTTTATCCGTAGCCTCAGTAAATTAGACCTCATTAGCAGTTTTTGCATTCAGTTTAATCCCTGGGCCATTTTTCTAGAAGAGATAGGACGGCTCGAATCTCCGGTGCTAAAATTTCAAAGTGTTGCGTTGGGTACCTTTTAACTTTATATGTCTTGTGTTCACAGTTTTCGCAAAGTTATAGGCAAGTGCGTTTCAACAGAAAACTTGCTAGGCAAGCCCACGGCATGTTTTCTACAATTTTCCGTACCACTTGTATAGCGTAACGAGATGTCCCCCCCCCCTAAAGTTCACCAGTTGTAGTTTAAACCGTTACGTGACGCCATAGTGTTCAATATCCCGTAACGAGATGTTTTCAGTGCTTCCCTAGGCCTATTTTTGGCCGACCATAGTTCAATTAAAGGTGCATACCTGCAATATTCCCGAAATGTGAAGTCTGTGCCCGCAATATCCCGTAACGTGATGTCTTACTGGCAATCATTAATAATAACCCTGCGTACATCGTTATTTCAAAAAACCACTGTAACTCGAAAGAGGTTGTTGTTGTCACTACGATTTGATTAAACCGCACTTTTCGTAAAAAAAATCGTCTGTGTTTGGAGTGACTCATTGCTCTTTGCCAAGTGTCCTTTTTGAATTGTGGTGCTCACGGTTTAACTTTAACTAATTTTTGCTTGTCTTAAAGTTCATTCGTGGCCTTAAAACCCCACTAGTGAACCCGGGACCTCTGCGGAACTTGACCCCTAGATTTTTATTTTCCCCCGCTGTCGGCCACCTAAAGACATGGGAAGATGTTGTCTCTAATTGTACCATCAAGAGCGATACAGCAACTTTCACAATCTCCGTCTCCAGTTCAGTGGAGCACTCAGTTGTGAGGACTGCTGACCCAAGTTTGAGATCGTCAGCAAACTTAAAGCCCGTAGTGGTTGCATTAGTAAAGGTGAGATCGTTAAGATAGATTAGGAATAGGATGGGCCCAGGAATGACCCCTGTGGTACACCCCTTGGAAACTCACAGGTGAAGAGAGTGAACCTTCAATACAAACCTGATGATTACGGTTGCTTAAATAAAGCAGAGGTCCAGTTCCAAAGATCCCCACATATTCCACTCCTACTAAGTTAGAAGTTTACGATGTATGATGGACTCAAACGCCTTCTTAAAATCGAAATAAATAGTATCATAAGCGATGTCAATCTCAAGAGCGGAAGTCCAGTGATCAAGTGTGAGTAAAAGTTTATGGGTAGAGGAGCGTCCAGGCATAAAGCCAAATTGATCGGGGCAAACAACAGAAAAATCAAGGAGGAACATTAAAACTTGGTCCCAAATAATGGACTCCATGATTTTACAGGTCATGCAGGTCAGGGTAATTCTGTACATCAGAAGAACTCTTCTTAAAACAGGGACCACAGTGGCGGAGCTCCAGACGGACAGCATACAACCCTCAGCACAGAAAATTGAGAATAGTCTGGAGAGAAGATAGCAAATTTCGACTACAATTTGCTTAAAAAGAAAGGAAGAAAGACAATCGGGACCAAAAGAATGGCTTGGTTTAAGTCTGTGAATGACCATTTGAACCAGGTTTGAGGAAAATGAAATGACAGTGCAGGAGTCAGTGGAAGGAACAAGTGACGGTGAGGAGGCATAAGGAGCACCATCATGATAGTGTCCATCTTCCATCGGTTCTTTCTTTCCCTGACAAAATCAACATGGATGTGGTTCAGCCTCCAACATGGATTCTTTCCAGAGTTGGGTGGTTGGCCTTTTTTCCCTGCAGTTTTTCGGGAGACAGTTGATGAGTACGAGGACTTGGATTCAGGTACTAATCACATGACGTAAGTTATTGCTGCAGTAGCTAAGAAAGCAGTTCCACAGCCACCTATCACTCTATCAAGAACACCAACCCCATAGTGGAATGATGATTGTCGACGAGCTGTAAAAGGGAAGAAGCATGCAAAAATGGTCTCTGGTGATGAGACTTCATCTGATTCAAGGAACAGACAGAAGCCTGGGTATTAGAATTCTATTCTGATAGCTCGAAACATTAGAGTGACACATTCTCTCTTGTTGAATTTAGGGCAGATGACTGAGATCCAGGGCCAGATACATTAACTACCACATGCTTAAAAATGTGTCAAAGACTTCTAAGCAGTTTTTCCCAGAATTTTTCAACCGTATCTGGGCACAGGGTAATTTACCGAAAGCAAATTGTCAGGTTTTAAAATGGGAAGGACAACTGCTTCCTTCCTCGAAGCAGTTGTTATTCCCTGTTTAAAAGCCGTAACTACCCTTCAAGTCCCTCAAGCTCTCGGTTTATACCTATGAATTGCTTTGTAAGCTTCTTGTAAGTCTATGTAAGTCTTTGTAAGCAGCTTGAGCGGATGGTAAATCCACAACTAGTTTGCAGTTGGAAACTGCTGGTGTGTTCTTAGTCACACAGAGCGGATTACACCGATACTGCTCTACCTTGGATTACTTGCTGGTTAGAAGCTTATTAAGAGTCTAGGATGAATGGTTTGGTGTTGGCGAACTTTAACGTCTATGAAGCGTGGGTAGAGAATGCGGCAGCACTGTGCGAGGTGATGAAGACGTCTACTTGTAAGTTGTGTGCCGTGGTTTCAGGGCCAAAGACAGGTGTTCCTTGTGACAGGAACATGCATGTTCGAAGCCAGACCTTTATTGGTTGAGTAACTCTTCAAATATGGCAACTCCTTTCTGTGTTCATCCTAAAATATTTACCTTTCAAAATAAAGGCAAATTCTACGTGTAATATTTATAGCCTATGGTACTCATTTAATGTGTTGCTCTTTTTATTATTCTAAAGCAACTGTATAGTTGAATAAATATTATGTAACATGCAGTTATGCATTAAGTAATAAACTACAAGTTCTTGTTAAAATTACAAGAAATTGAACTAGGAATCTCAATTTAAAAAAATGACTTCATACGGACAAACACAGGTAGAAATACTTGCAAGCATCCTTGAGGTAGGGTGTTATGGACTTAACTGAATATATATGGCTTAAGGAGACTAACTAAACTTAAAAGGGGAATTACTGAGTCTGAAGCCGAAACATATTCCCATTTCTTGGTATAAATCCCTGAATTTTTCAGTCATGTTAATTTCTTCGCCCTAAAATAGGTGGAAGAAAAGGGTAAAAAATACAAATGCATCTTTTAAAATATATAACGGTTGTTTAAGTGGTCTATATTACAAATCTCTGACTAATAAGACTAATGGTTTGTTACGATAAATAATTTTGTACCATCATAGGTTTGCTTGTTACTTACTTGAAATTCACAATGGTTTAGTAATGCAGTACAAATAACAATATTTTAAAATTATCGCTAATGAAATGCTGGTGATGTGTTTTAACCTTCTTCAATTTACTAAGAAATTAACTTCAATCAGTGCCTCGTTTGTACTTGTGTTGTTACTTGCTACTTAGGTTATCTTGATAAGTTGCGTCGTAAAAATATGTGTTTCGTACTCCCATATTATTTTGGAGGTAATTCTAATAAATATTATTGGTTGCGCACGGAACGAAAATATTTAAAACATATCAACACCTGTGTATTACTATTGTCCAGTGTCCACGTATATTGCACTAATATTTCAGATTGTGGCACTAATATTTCAGAACAATGTTTGGGCTTTAGAATTCCAACTATCACTTGCTATGATGTTGGAAAACCAGAGACTAGCTTGATTTAGTTTTCATTTTATCAGATTGGTGGTTTTTGCTCGGGGAACGAGTCCCTAGAACATCTTTTACACTGCTCAAGCTTGTGTGGTCTGTACTCTGCATGTTCTGAATTATTTAAATATTCCTTCTAAATTATTAGTTAACCTAAGTAGCATTTGTTGTAAGTGGTTTGTAGTCAACTGGAACAGTTAACTAGAAACCTGCTCGGCAAAATATTTAATATTGTGCCACTAGTGTTTGATGTGATATTCATATCACTGTTATATTTCATGGCTTAGTTCCTAAGCTTTTTAATTTTTATGAATGCTGTTTCTCCACCAGAATAATAAGATCCAACTTCTATGCCACTTTAATTAACGGTTATATAATTTAACCGTAACAATATATTACATATTATATAACCGTAATGATACTTTGCTTCAGAACACCCGTTTGTTAGTTTTGTTAAAGTGATATGATCACAAAATTTTTTTGATCTTATCACTTTAAGAAAATTAACAAAAGGGTGTTCTGAAGCAAAGTATCGTTACGGTTTACAGACCCTCTGTCTCCCTATTTAATAGGGTTAATTACACATGCAGCCATTTTATGATATAATTTTTGTCATGCTGGAAGGTAATGTCTAATTTTCATCAACTCTACTTTCCTGCTGTCAGTATAAATTTATTCATAGTGATAAGTCTTGCTGTTAACAAAAGATATCTGCTATCCTACCCAGTGATTAGTTATTTCACTTCTGTTATCAACCAATGGCTAAAAAACTCGCAGTCAGGACCCCTCAACTTCGTCTAAGTCGTCCCCCGCCCCTCGCCCAGTTTTACCTCCGAAAATGTGGTGACTTGCATTCATTAATTCATGATTTCATCGGGGCCCCTTTAGAGTCTTGACCCACAAAAATCTTACGACCTATTTTTTTCTATTTATTTCCAGTCATGGGAACCATATCAGGGTTGGATGATCCCGACTTTCTCACCCCAGTCCTCCCAGTAGTTGTGCACGTGCTACCAACCAATACAGACATACGGCAGCATTTTCGAAAGCATTACCAAGAAAGAATGTGTAGAGCATACTAGACAAATCATTTGGCAATCTGACACCATTAGCATTCTAGACACAAGCATATTTTTTCGGCTAATTTATAATGAGAAATTCATCCTCGCTTTCTGGAATTGCTAAACGTGTGTGTCTGTAGAGGAACAAGTCTGGTAATTGTTATCTTGGTTACACTAACTGTACTTAACAACAAATTCATTATTTACTCCCATTATAGCAAAGTTTGCCACTTGTAGCAAGTTACAGTTTTGTTACAATGGGTTTTGATACAATATGATAAATGTTAATCCACTGTAATGCAGCCTTGGTAAGAAAACACATTGATTCAGCTCGGCCACTGACAAAATTGCAATATTACGTAATTGCTTAGTAATGGGTTTCAACAAGGAGGAGACACACACACACAGGTTTAATGATATTGGAGGCAGCGTCTGCCCAATGGCAGAACGGCCTTATATAGTTTTAAAACAAACTATAGCCTTTTACAATAAGCCCTAGTGGCGAACAAGTGTAAGTGTGAGGTGTGACTCCGTAAAGGATGTGCCTCTGTGGTGTGCCCCCGTAAAGGATGGCTCACCACAGACACTCCAGAAATAGGAATTAAGTTTTTGTTAATGGAAATGCAGACTTGCTATAAAATTGGGGATTTTTAATCTTGCCTCAAAACGACGACCATGCTTGGCTTACTTTGAAAATACAACAACTTACACTGAAGACTTATTCCAAAATGCACTTAAAGACTTTGGAATATGTTCAAGGACCATTTAGAGTCGTAAATTGAATCTTGTGAAGCACTCAGAATCATGAATACATAAAATTCAACCACAGGGGAAATAATTGTTAACCAAGCCACCAGTTAAGAAATGAAATAAGTTCTTAAGGCCATTCCAAAAACACTTGAGCAATAAATTAACTTTTTTTTAAAAGGAAATTAATCTAAAGAGAAGGAAAGAAAATAACGGAGCAACTATCACACAGGCAACCAGGATTAAGCAGTTCATACAAGCAGTTTCAATTCATAATAATGCTTACGTTAATTAATATTTAGAGTATACTCAAAGCAATATAGTTTTGTTCCAAGGATGGTGCAGCTCCATAAGAAACTTAATGGAATGAAAATTCGCATCTTTGTTAGAACTGTTTTGTCCCAATATTAGTAAAATCTTTTGCTTTTAATAAACCCAATATCTTGCATTACATGTTCAACTGATTAATACTAAACTAGTTATGTGAACAGTAGACCTCTTGTTTTCTTGGTCAACAAAATGGTGAAGGCACATAGGTAAGCTGTTTCTCGGAAACTACCCATGATTTAGGTGTCCTCGCAAGTTGTGTACCATGGTTTCAGGTCCAAAGAGAGGTGTTCCTTGCGATGGGGACATGCTTGTTCGAAGCCAGGCCATTAAGAAATGCCGTACTTAAGTATTCGTGAGACTACTCCTTGAGTATGCTTGCCAGGTCTGGTCCACATACCTTCTGAAGGACATCTACAAGACTGAGTCGCAAGTCCAACTACACGCAAAAAAACTTCCAGGCATGCGAAACTTTCCTTACAACTTAAGGATATCTCAAATAGGGATTGAATCCCTTCAGTTGCAAAGGCTTCGTGCAGACCTTCTGTTAACCTACAAAATTGTTAATGGCCTTTTACCAATTGATTTACCGTTTTTTGACCCTTGCCCTTGTTGGGTCCCAAAAACTGGCTGTGGCTTCTGGGCAGTTGGATTGCAGAATGAATTTCTTCTCAGTTAGGGTGGTTCATCCATGAAACTCTCTGCCGAGGGAGGCAATACAGGCATCTTCGCTGGCCATTTTAAATTTCAGTTGGAGAAAACCTCTCTCCAAATTTTCTTGAGGAGACCCGAATTTGTATTGTGAATAATGCTTGCTCATTCATAAATTTTGTAATGTGACAGGGACGAGTGTTAGCGAGTTCACTCTGTTGGTACCCTTCTACCTTTCTGTGGTTAAACCTTTTTATTATTGATTGTTATTTGAAAATGCAAGACGGCCGCAAAATACAACATTCAAAATATAATTTCAGACTTATAATTTACAAACGCTTTTTCACATTGAAAACAAATAGGTTTCACGTATTCTTCGGTATTACAATTTTCTTCAAGTACAACCCCATAGAAATTTAGCGTTTAGGTAACCCTTCTGACCCAATTTCTCATTTACAAAACTTTGTTCTTGAGAAAATGAAGGCAGGGCGAGTATTAGGGAAAACAAGGTTGAATAGAAATGTTTCGATAACCAGCAGTGTGGGCATGATGAAACTCGGTGGATGCCTGCATACTCCACACATTTTAAGCGTATCCCCAAGCCCGTGCTGACTCTGTGAGCAGACCTATTCAAAAATAACCATGCGAAATTCTCGTTCACACAAGCACACTCGCTTCACTGCCATACACTCCACATCAGCGTTGCTAATGCAGAAAACCGTTAAAGTCATCCATTCTGCCCCAAAAAATCGCATGCATGCCGTGCCTGATGCCAAACGTATGGCACCAAGAGATGGAGTTTCTCGGACTAACCCATGGGTACTGGTGGCCCCAATGCCCTTTTCATAGCATTTTGAGGAGACCCGGTTAAATCTAAGTAAAATCGGAAAATCGGTTAAATCTAAATAATCTTCTAACCAGCAGTGCGGGCATCATGAAATTCGGTAACAAAGTTGTGTGTGCAGTATGGAGAACTGGGATAAAAACACTGTAGCCAGAAGCACAAGCGAATAAAAACAAAACCTTATATTTCGGTATCAATGTGGGAAGCACGCGATACCTTCATCAGAGGATGGTAAAAAATAAAATTAATTAAAACACCTTACATTTGTACATAACAGGGTATGGCCGAAGTGGCATTCGGATGAACTGCATTGGCACTTCGGCCATACCCTGTTCATCCAAATGCCACTTCGGTCAAACCATGTTTAGTTTTTACCATCCTCTGATGAAGGTATCGCGTGCTTCCCACATTGATAGCGAAATATAAGGTTTTGTTTTTATTCGCTTGTGCTTCTGGCTACAGTTTTATGAAATTCGGTGGAGGCCTGCGTCTAGTCCCCCCCCCCTGCACATTTCAAGCATATCCACAGATCCAAGCACACCGTGTAAGTAGAGCTATTTATGAATAACCTCGCTCGGCCAAGCCAAAATAAAATTACGAGTGTAGTCGGTACTCTTTCAGAGGAAGATATCTCCCAAACGAGCAGTGTAGGCATCATGGAACTTATGGAAGACCTGCATCTAGTCTCCTCTGCACATTTTAAGCCTATCCACAAATTGTGCACACCCTGTGAGCAGAGCTATTAAAAATAACCATGCGACGTCCCCCTGTTCACAAGCAAACACGCTTCACTGCCATTACAATTCACATCACTGTTGCTGATGCAGAAAAAAGTTAAAGTCGTCTGATTGCCCAAAAATTCTCATGTTCCTGTACCTGATGCCAAACGGGTGGTACTAAGAGGTAGAGTCATTCAGATAAACCTGCAGGTGCTGGTGACCCAAAACTTGCAGGTGCTGGTACTATGGTCAAGAGGACTTAGCATTGCTAGTGTTGCAGAAACCAAGGTTAGGGCTCATCAGCCACCTTAGGTTTGTCTGACGGCCTCCATCTTTTGGTTCCATTTTAGTGGCATCGGGTACAGGGCACGTGCTATTTTTGGGGAGGATTGTCCACCTTTAAATTTTTCCGTGTTAGCAACGCTGATATGAAGTGTACGGCAGTGAAGTCTACGCCTTCGGTTTTCAGGGGATGTCACATGGTTATTTTTTATTAGCTCTGCTCACACGGTGCACACGGACCTGTGAATGGGCTTAAAATGAAAGAAAGAAATGCAGCCCTCCACCAAGCCCTCATGACGCCCATACTACTAGCTAGAAGACTATTTCGATTACCCCAATTTCCATAACACTCACAATGCTATGAACAGTGTGTTAGAGATCACTAGCGCCTGTGGATTAGTCTGATAGCCACCATCTCTAGTTGCAATCCATTTGGCAAGCCACCATCTCTTGGTACAATCCTTTTGGCATCAGGTACTGGAGAACATACGAATATTTGAGACGATCGGACGATTTTAAGCATTTTCCTCGTTAGCAACGCGTATGTGGAATGTATGGCAGTGAAGCATGGCAGGGGGACGTAACATGGCAATTTTTTGTGGTTACATGGTTTTTTCATAACTCCAGAACTATTCGTTCAAATTAGATGGGTTTGGCTTATTAGATTGGCCATGAAGAAATCTACAGGAATAAAAAATCCAAGCACAAACACACAAAATCCACGACGTTTCGAGGTTACTTTCACCTCGAAGCATCATGCTTTTTGTATGGGTGTACACAGCTTGAATTTTTTATTCCTATCTTCTTACATTATAAACCAAAGTCTCATAGCTGAAATGAAGCAACCGCAACGACGACCCCCGTAAGGGGAACAATGAAAACGTGCGAGTGTATCAATTCTTTGGCTTGAAGTTGAAACTGGGACGCTGTTGCCCTGAAAAGAAGTTAAAATTGGCACATTGTTGCCTCGACTAACAATTTGGTCTGCGCGGTCATCGCAAAGGCATGTCTAAAATGACGTCATGTACGAAGGATAATTATTTTTCGCACGCTACTGGGAGTGGGGATGGGCCTGAACGGGGAATGCCCGTTGGTGGGGCAGTGCTTATGTTACAGCAATTATTTGATTACGATATTGCTTTGCGGAGGGAGAGGATTGACGGATAGGGGGAGTGTTACACCAAGAAAAATTGACTGTTGCAGTGAACGATCAGGCAGCACGGCGCAAATACTGGGAAACAACCACGTCCAAACAAGGGGTCAAACAAAACCCCGGGCGAAGCCGGGTACGATGCTAGTATCATTACAGTGCTTGTTTTACTTCATGAAAGCTCTACTCTCCTTCCAAAATTCAGAACCCTATGACTTACGGTTAGCGATTTGACCTTTATTAGAAACGCTTGGTGCACTGCCACATACTACACAGGAGAACTGCTTAGCACTCGGTGGAAAGTGGGAATCTCGTTAATCCCAAACTTTGTATCAAGAATAGTGCTGTCCCATGTCTCCTGAGCACTGTGCTGATGCCTACTGCAGGAACTAGGCTCCTTACGTAGTTCCTTCTTAGCAACAATTTTTGTATGCTAATGTTCCAGAGTTGTCGAACAGGGGGTCTCCTGGGTGTAAGCAGATGCCTTCCACATCAATCTGGGCGGCAAGTTGGGTGACAATTCTAGCTGTACCAATCTCTGCATTAGCAATGCTAGATGCACTAAGAAACGTCATGTGGCCAAACATGGTTTTTCAGCTGATCAAACCTAGCTTTGTTCTGAGCTTTGGCTACGCCAAGCCGTCATCCTTCATTTTTTTCACCGGTTTTTGATTCCCGTTTTCGTTAGATGGAAAGACCTTTCCCTGCATTATCAATGATGATGTCGGGGCCAAATAATAGGTTGGGAGTGCTTCTTGATGTGAAACCAGGATACACAAAACCAAAGGAAACCTGGGTGGAATGATGGTCGGACCTTGGAATTTTGAAGCTGGCAAGTGGTGTCATTGTACTTATGGCAGAATGTATGCATCTTTAGCAGAAGAAGTGCCAGATTTTGGGTAGTTGCTGGGAAAAGAGGGCGCTGGAAGCCAGAGGCTTTGGCCAGGTCACATTTTAGACAAAGGAATGTAGGATGGAACGTTGCCACGTGTAAAGGCTCCGCACTCGGGCCAGATGTGAGGCGGTGCTCACATTTTAGCCGAAGTAGTGCAAGATTTTGGATCGGGTCGCATTTTAGCTGAAGGAACGCAGGATGGAACACTGCCATGTTCAAAAGGCGATGCCTAATTCTATCCGCAACTCACAAAAAAGGAAAAATTATGAGAGGTAGGCCGAGTGTTGATTGAATGCGGGATTGAGTACAACGTTAGACGGTCAAATTTTTTCTTGTTACCGGGGGCAGGGGTTTAAAAGTACCAATGACAATGTGGACCTGGATGTCATGCCACAAATGGTCTGGAGACCAGAGCCAACCGCAGCTTGAATGAAGGCGCGCAGCCTAATTCATGGATGCTAGCATGCAATGGCATATTTCAGTAGCTATCCGCAATCATGCCCTTTGGTTTCCAGAACTGAGTGAGGAGAGAAATAGATCTGTCAATGGAAGCAAATGGTTTTTGAATTTGACTGCTCTCACACAGATAGCAGACGAGCCAATCATGATTTGGGTCGGGAACTTGCATCGCAGCAGTTGGTGGTGGTTCTCGAAAGAGATGTTGTACCTTATAAAATGGTGGGACAGGCTCTGCTTGTTGAGGGTAAACCAGTTTATATTGTTTGTTTTAGACAAGCCCCAACGAGGTCAGTTTGGACGGAATGTATACTGTAGTGACCCACATGAGGCTAGAACTTTCTTTCGAAGATAAGGGCATCGATGAATGTGGGCCATGAGGGAGTGGCAGTGGACCGAAACTATCATAATTGAATGAGCAAGGGTTGCATGGTAAATGTAGAGGGGGAATCTGTAAAGAGCATGCTGCCCTTATAACGAGCAAGGGATGGACCTGGTCTCTAGGGATCCCTGGTTGAACACACTCGAGAAACCCACATACGAGCCAACCTCTGTAATAGTGGAGTTTTTTTTAACCCAAATGGTGACAGTTACTATCACGCTTTCCAGAAAATTCAGCTAAGTCAGGCTTTTTTTTAACCTAAATCGTAATGGTTAGCATTGCCCTTTCCAGAAAATTCAGCTAAGTTCAAGAACAAGTAGTGTGCCATGATCTTGCCTGACTGCCATGGTCTTATTCAGTGTCAACTTGTATATGGAACGGCTATCACAAGGTGAGTTGATACAAATTCGAGTGAACAAAAGAATCTGCCTAAAAAACGAGTGAACAAAAGATCTGCCAAGATCAAGATGATTTGGATGCAGCTACCAACAAGTTCGTTCAGGGTTCCTTCTTCTCGAGTAGTCGCCTGAACACACGTTTGTGCAACAAGTGGCACATCATTGGCTGGTCTCGTGCCATTTCTTGTCGGAACTTCTTGCACACCTGGCATGTGCAGTCCTCGTACTCTTTTCGTGGCACTGACTGGTGCTAGTGATGACTAGAAGTCTGATGGGGCGTGCCATGCTTAATCGACGAATGAGTTAGTTGGTGGGGACTCTTAAGTAAGATAGTGGGAGCATTTGCTGACCTTTTCGAACCACAGACCATGACCATGTTGAACCTGGAATTTCTGGAGAAGAAGTATCCATGTTACCATCCTCGTGCCGACATAACATGTGGAGATAGGTAATCGGCTGTGTCCATGCTGTTCATGGATTTCGTGTAATTGGTGGCTGCTGGCAGGCAGGTGACTAGGTGTTCATGGCCTCCCATGAGTCATCCAATGGTGCCTTTTCCAGCCAAGGGGTCCATGTGGGTGCTGAGTAAAGGGATGGCCTTGGTGTTGCACCAGATGCTCAGCAGTAGTCAGCCGCTCTGATGCAGGATACTGTTTGCTGCATTTGCACTAATTCTTGAAATTTTGCAACTCATCCATGTACTCGTACGGCGTTCTGGCATCAATGGTTTATAGGCTCCTGCATGTGAAAATGTCCTTCTTGGCATGGACGACCTGAAACAGCAGTGCGACATGAAGTGATTGTCGCTGACAATGGTGTAACCCTGGTTGAGGTAGCAACACGCGGTGTAGACGTTGTGTGAGCTTTCTTGTTTTTCCAGAGTTCAGAGGCCGGGTCCTGGGCATGATCAATGGCCATGTGGACTTTCTTATAATGTGCGCCTCGTCATTAAGGATGTAACCTTTGTACGGGTCGCAGAGAGTTAAGTGTCCCCAGCTAAATGAGCTTCTTGGATTGGATTTTGATTAAGCATTTTTCGCTCTTTGCCATCATGGATTCGTTCATCATCGGTCACACCTTCATTATTACGTACATGTCCTCCTTGGTCTTCTACTGCTCAATGGTTTGCCTGGTCATGGGCAAGGCCCTTGGTCTTCTACTCCTCAATGGCTTGCCAGGTCGTGAGCAAGGCAGCCTGGGATCGGTACCAGAGAAGAACGATTCTTCCGACAGCTGAAAGTTCCATATTTTGATTATGTGTCAGACTGAACACTCTCTGTGAGGTCATTGTAGCCCATGGTAATCATTATTCCGATGAAGGTCGAAAAATCTTCTTTCGTGAATAGTTCCTACCTGGGAGTGGGTTATGGTCATTTCTTTTGGCTACGTTTGTCAGGCTTGCGAGATGGTTGTTAGTGAAGGCATCTCTGCTTGGCAGCTGCTGGCCCTTGACTGGAGTTGGAGTTGGAAATGGCCTCTGTTCCATTCCTTCCTGGCGACGTGCCTGTTTGAGTAACTTGCGAGATGATAGATGGTGACAGCATCTGCTCGCCAACTGGTTCTCGGTTGGAGTTAGAAATGGGTTCTGATTCTTCCCTCTGCATGGCTTTTTGTGTGACCCTTTGTGACGGGTCAAACGATGAATTCGTCAATGATGACGACTGGCTCACAAGTTTTTTCTCCAACATTTTATCACATCTCCTTGAGCAGCAGTCGACCTATGCTCGGATCTTCCACGTGTTGTTCTATTTGCGAAGCGCTTGGCGTTTGGTATTGATGGGCTTGGCATTTGGATTAGTGACGGGTTTGGCATTACTTGAAATGGTTGACTGAAACACTGCGTGACGTATCGGGCTATAAAGGGAAGGAGCATCGCTGCTTCTGGAGGGCCACATTTCATGATGGCAACACACGTCTTCTTGTTGCCTCGGGGGTGGTGAGAGGAATATCAGTGGGGCAATAGTGCATCTCTTAGTTTTCCATGGAATGTGGCGTCATACAATAACACTCACCAACATCGTTTGAAAGTGTTCTGTTTCAGTGTCCGAGCTGATACTACTTCAGCTGCTGGTGGCTGTGTTGGAGGTGGTGGTAGAAGCGATAGTTTCATCTCTACTGATTTGGCCGCCGCTGCGGTTGCTCCTTCGTCGTCCTCCGATGATGAGACACTGTAGATTACTTCCTCGAGTTCACCATAACGATCCATGTATTTACCTGAACAACGTTTCTCCTGACTGGCGGCACCGAGTCCTCTTTTGGTTCGTGTCGTGGGTGGCAACCATGGCAGCAGTGGCTGTGTAGTAAAATACGTTGCATCTCTGTCCATCAGCATGCAACATCAGGCTTTAGTTTGGTGCTCGAGACCTCTTCTTGTGCTCGAGATATGATGAAAGAAGCAACTTCTGCTGCCGGTGCTGGACGATGTAGCAATACCGACCAACCGGGGTCTCTTGTGGGTGAAGCTTCTCATTACTGCCGTGTCCGACAACCTGGCACTGGATGGGCGTAGTGGGCAAGGTATCTGATGACATTGGTGGTCGTGTCGAACAGTCTGGCCTTGCTTTTCATTCATCCTCACTGCGAGACATAAGCTTGTCGCTGTTGTCATCGAGATCCAAGTCATATATGTCTAATTCGTTGTCTTTGTCGTCCACCTTTTCCTCATCCTCCTCATTGTGTTCTGCCTTGCAACTGCCTTCATAGCACTACTCATTTTCTTAATAGTAATATGCATACTCTAATTCATCTTCCTTCATGACATTGTCCAGTGCTTGTAATTGTGCCCATGCTTGCTCGATCTGGCAGCTTCTTTCATGGCCATGCTGGTTCTGGCATTTGCAGATGGTTTGCTCGGCCATCCAGTGAATGCGTAAACTAAAAATAATTTATGTGTGGTGGTGGCTGAATCAACGATTCAACTGCTGAGTTGACCATGGCGGCATCGTCTAGCACAGTTGATGGCTCTGTCCCTAACACTTCGAAGGTCCAACGTTTGCTGTAGCTGTAGAGTTTTCGACGGCTACCCATGACTTTAATCACATCGTCTCCTGGTCCCACCATTCTGGGTGACTTGACATTCCGCCTGCAGCGACTGGCATTGCTGACGCTCTCTTCCATGAATTGGTTGGTCCATCTGATGATGAAACCTGCCATTTCCTTGAATATTTCCATGAATAAATCCACTTCCTTGCTGTTCTTGTCGCATCTGCTGGTGGAACCCATTGGAGGCCCACAGAAATGATTTGTGTCTTTGTACTCGCTTAGAATTTCAGTCTAAACTGATTTAGTGACTGCAGAGTCTTGTCGGCCCAAGTCTTGTCTATTATGGCATTGCTGAGAAAGTCGCCATCGGTGCTGCCATTGCCATCCACATGTCTGCCTGCTTCTGACTGAAGAGATGATTCGCATTTGGCGGGTAGGGCATTACATATAGCTATGTGTGGCCATTGCAGATTTTTTCTATCTACTTGCACGCAAGATGGTGAGACAGTGTCATAAAAGTTTAACATTTTGCAGTACCATCAGAAGCAGCGTCCAGGTGTCCCAGGTGCCATGATGCAATCGCACAACGTGAATTGCGTCAATGAGGGTCACAAGAAGACCAGCCAGTCGCGATGCAGATGACCAGACACTGCAGGCTTTCGGTAAAGCCGCAGGCTACTGAAGCGAGCATGGTGTTTGGCATCAGAGATGTGTGGATACAAAAGACAATCTCACGGCTTGCTGCGCGATATGATGGTCCAAGCCAAAAATTGAAAGAATGGCAGAAAAGACATGCAAAAGCAGTGGCTTGAGGTTAGCGGGGTAGAGAATGACATTTCCGAGGGAAAAGGTGATTGATGGATGCGTTTGATGGGTTCCCATTGCAGAAGTTTTCTAAATTAGTGTTGCCGTACCGTTAAAAAATATAAATAGAATTATTGTTTGCAACTAGTTTGTGATAAACTGGTTAACAGTTCAGAAGCTACAAGGAAAAAAAGCGCTTTTTTGACATCATTTTAGCTTAGTGACTTTCGAATGCTCTCCAAAAACAGTATATGTTCAATCTTATAAACGGTTTTGGCGTAGCTTTTTGTGTACTTGCATACTATGCATAGGTGTCCATTGGCTTAGGTTCAACGCATATTAGTACAAACTTGCTTTCGAGTTGGTTTTCGCAGTGAGTTAACAAGTCAAACTAATTTATTGGGCGCCATTTTTGCCCACTATTTTGGATTTTTATCACTTGGTATAAAACAACGCATGTGCATCTTTAGGCGCAAGTTAAAGTATAATCCAACCAAGTTTTGTTCGAATCTATCAACACAACTAAAAATATTGAGTAAAACGTCATGATATTTATTACCTTTGGGCATCAATTTAGGTGCCTCCCCTCTCCCCCCTCGAAGTTCTTTCATCACAAACCAAGTACATACGTTGTTCAGTCAAATCATATATTATTCTAACGAAATTTCATTCGAAAGTTTTACTCCTCCAAGCAACAATACTTACTTCCTCTGTATTAGATAGGCTGACAACTTTTTTTGCATCTAAAGCTTTCCACAATTTTTCATGGTCGCGCGACGCAACTTCGCAAGATAACAAATCGAGCAACGAAATTGTACCAAATATACTGTTGTCTTTCTTAAAACCGCAGATCCGTTTGTACTGCATAAATTCTTCTGTTTCTGTGGCACAAACGCCCACGGCTGGTAAATCGTCTAGTTCTAGTCGTTTGAAGGAAACATCGACCGCAACTGGCTCATCGAGCAGATATGATAGTCTGTCGCAGGTTTGGTAAATGCAAATGCAGAAACATAGCAGTATTAAAAGAGACCACAGAACTCTCAAGACTCTGGGATTTTTCTGGTCGATTACATACGTCGCACCCATTAAAGGGAGTTGCTGAAGCAAGGCATTTTGGTTTTTTAGATAGTCAACCATTCTGCAAATTCTACGGTTGAAAGCATTACTTCTTGTCCTTTCCATTTCAAGAACTGGTAACTATAATGTATAAATGAAATAATTATTAGGCACGAAACCCAGTACATTTTTGACCTGGCAATATGGTCAGGACAACTAATGAAGCCAGTCGGTCATTACCCATTTTTTTATTACTATCAGTCAGCTTTCAAACAGCTTCCAATATTATCAACTGTGAAATGAAGAGACACACAACTGAGTAGCAGTTTCATGCAAATGTAAAATTTAACGTATTAATGGACTTCGTCACACATAAACTAGGATACATTTTCGTGTTGGAGATGTTTTCTTATTGAAGATGTTAGTTACTCTTTAGGTATACACATTATGTGTGGACACATGCTTATTAGTAAGGGAGCTAAAATATCCAAATTGAAATATTGTGAACCTGAAGGTTCGTTTGTTCTGACGCATCATAGTATGGATAGCACTCAATTTTTACTACAGGAAACAGGCTTTGGGCCTCATGTAGGAAGAGCGAACAGAACTTTGATTTAAATTTATAGTTAGTGTTTATTTTAAATACATTACCATATTTGTTAATACTCCTTAAAAACCTGGGTGCAATACTCCCTTGGGTAAAGTTGGGTTCTTTGCCTTTTGATGTGATTCTCTTTGCTGGCCTTTTTCTCATTTCATTTTTTTTCCAAGTAGGCCTACGCTACGTATTATACTTATTTTAATAGGCTTTCGTTTGCTCCAGCATTTAGTTTCTGTTTATTATCTGCAGCCTCTTTCCACTTCACACACTAAAGATGTAAGGCATGCATCGCCGCCAAATAAAAATAAAATGGGTCGTCGCCAATAATTCTTACATTGTTTACAACAATGCTGTGCGAATGCTTTCTCTAGATAAAAAATATCTATATCTATTCGCTTAGTTGGGATGAGATCGATACACACACCAAAGTCAATGAAATTGCTTAAATTAAGTAAACAATCAGGAAACAGCCAATAAAAAAGGGCTCAAATAACTAAAGGTGGTAGCAATGAAAGAGGACAAGTGGGTTCTTTCTTGGCATGTTGAGGGTGCATGCTTTCAGGTTGGGTGGGTTCCCATGCCAACCTGTGCCGGCGGCACTGATGCAGAAACCAAGTCCCACTTCTTTTTCGTTTGCCACCAACGGGCTGCTTTTTGTGGACGTTCCTTGCAGAACTGGGACACAGATCTGAAAGAGGTGCTTGGTGTTTCCCCACAAACTTCTGGTACCGCTGTTCTGAGGCAAGTGCTGCACTTCTGTAAGTTGACCAAGCGTTTTGACTAGATGGTCTTTAAGATATGTATGTATTGAGTCGTTTGCTCTGAATGGTCATCAGTTTGGTTATCTGGATTAGATTTAAGTTTAGTGTTACGTTTTATAGTAGAGTGTATGACTATACAGGTCTCTAGACTCTGAATAAATCTGAAATCTGAGAAAAAGGGCAAGCGGCCGACAGTGTATATGGATTTACCCTGTAGTAATCAGTAACGAACTAAATATTACTTCAATAATGGTGACTATCACATCTGAGTTGAATAGTTTTGAATTTAGTTGAGTATCACTGCAAGCACAATCATTGTTCGGGTTCAGATTCAAATTCATATCTATTCAGAGTCTATAGACCTTAATAGTCATACATTCTACTACAAGAACTTAACACTAAACTTAAATCTAATCCAGACAACCAGATTGATGAACCAATCAGAGCAAACGACCCTGTACATACATATCTAAGAGACCTCCTAGTCAAAATGCCTGGTCAACTACAGAAGTGTAGCACCTGCCTCAGAAGAGTGGTACCAGAAATGTGTAACGGAACAACGGGAACCTCTTTCAGATTTGTGTCCCAGTTTTGCAAGGGGCGTCCATGAAAAGCAGCCCATTGGTGGCAAACGAACAAGAAGTGGGACACGGTTTCTGTGGCAGTGCTGCAGGCACAAGTGTGCGTGGCAGCCTACCCCAACCTGAAAGCATGCGCCCTCAACACGATGTGTCCAGTCCGTAACCTTAATAGCACCGCAGCATCTCTCCTTGCGAGACAATATAGCGTACGAGGCACTGACACTGTGGGATGGATGTAACACAACGCCTCACCCACTACACTGCAGTCCCAGTCTCTTGCCATTCCTGTGATGCCCGACTCCTCAAAACAGGATGAAGATCTTTTGGGTAACGGGGATTGCAACAGAACTACTCTTTTTCTCATACCCATGATTAGCAAGCTCGTTAGCCAATTCGTTCCCGAAACACCCAGTGTCTGGAGTTCAGTGGATAGACACACAGGTTCCACATTGGAGCGCACTCACAACTTTTTCCCGATCTTAACTGCCAGAGGGTGACTCAGCTCCATCAGGTCTATCGCGTGTGGTATTACAATGCAGAAACATGAAATTCAGCCACACTAAGAATAAGAGTGGCGCCCTCTGTTGAAAACGCTATTTACTTCTCTAAGAAAACAAAAGACCAGGGGTCCAAAGGAAGAGAAAGCACGGATGGGCGTATTTAGAATAGGGGAGAAGGGGTGTGGGAGGGGACGGGGATGCCAAAAGGGGCCACAGGGGGAATCTGATCATACAATAGGGGAATGTGGAGGGGGCATGAAGGTTCAGGGGTGGAGGGATAGGAGGTGGTCGGTGGCCATTTTCATTTCATGATGCCCAGTAAAGTATTTTAACCATGCATGAGAACCTGGTAGACCGGTGTATGTTACGCTGAGGGTTCAGCTAATTAATAATAAATTATTTAATTGCAAGCCAAACAATCATCAGCAGCGGCAGCTGCAAACAATGATCAAAAGATTCAAAAGGTTGACAATGCTCCGCTAGCAAGTGAGTTATGCCGTAACAAAAGTGTAGTAATTAATCCAAGGTTAGACCTGCTCATGAATATTATGCTGTGCAGGTTTTCTCTAGGCTTAGTCGTGATGGTACAGTATAGCGGTACTGGGTAAATTTGTGGTTTCTCTATTGCAAGTTAGAATATTTGAAGAAAACATATGTGGAGGATGCAGTTTATTCTGGTGTTGGGGCATTTAGGCAATAGGTTGATGTTGTGTAGAGCCGCAAAATTTGGTTCGTCTAATTGTTTCTTATTCTAGTGTGACTGCAGTGGCGTGTTTCTGGTGCCAGCGTGAGTTGTAGATGTCTTTATTCACCTTCGTGCTTAATGGAGTACGCTTGGCGGTCAATGGGTAGCCGTTCTACTGACTTTTTCTCGCACCTCACTTTCGTCGAGCAAGTGATTCACCACGCTTGTGTTGGCCGAGTCAGGGTTTGCATCCTAAATAATGCCACGTTTGAAGTCGTCTGGAACTACGTTATCAAATATCTTTTAATTCTCAGTCTCATCTTTTAATACCTTTCCTGCATGCTGCGACCTTGGTATTCTTATCAGAGATGACCTTAACTTTTCGGCTCATTGAGCACTGGTCGCAGCCAAGGGACATCAAAGAGCTTATTTGCTATGGAAGTGCAGAAATACTGGTGCAAGTTTATACAATTTATATTCGTCCAGTCCACGAATACAACTCAGTCATTTGGTCACCGTACTTAGTAACTGATATTAGAAAAACTGAGCGTGTACAACGACGATTTACAAAATACTTGCCAGGGATGCGATATTTATCGTATTCTGAATGCTTGGATGCCTTATCACTGGAGAGTCTTGTTATTCACTGGTGCAAGGTAATCCATACCAGGGTGATGGACCGCCATTAATTACCTGCAAAATAGAAATACGTACTCGTGGTCGCAGGTGGCGCTTCGATTGGCACAAGGCTACATTAAACTGTTGACACAACTTCTTTGACACAACTACTTTGGAACTCTTTCATCAGAGGTCATTGAGGTTGATAACATCATGATTTTTAAACCAAACTTTTAGCCCATAGTATTGATGAAATGTATGATTATTATTAATTCTCTCTTTGGATGGTGGTTGTCTTCAACTAGACATTTTTACAGTTGGCGTGACGTAAGTGGCAATTCAGTTTGTACTGACATTTCCCTTCCGTTAATGGATGATTATTATTATTATTATTATTATTATTATTAATTAAATGCCCAAATAAAATGTATGATGCTATAGAAAAAAATACAAAATATATATGGGAAATTTATAATTATGTGCAAAAATGACAAAAAAAATCACCAACGAAAAATTGTATCACCGGTCAAACTGTTAGTTTAATTAACGAAAAAAAAATAAACTATAGCAATTAATTAAAAAAGAACCACAAGACATTGACTTAATTAATAGATACAGGGCACTGAAAAAGTTAGTCAATAGAAACACTAATTCTTTAAAATATTATTGAACAAAACATTGATAAAAAAATAATGTGGAAACAAATTGGTTAACTAACGGGTAAACATACTCTGAATATTGATGAATCTATTATAAAAAACTTTGGAAACTCAAATCTAAAAAACACGTGTAATAACTTTAATCGATGTATTGTTAATCAAGCAGATACTCTTAAACTAAAATATAAAAGGGATAAACAAAAGAATATACTGAAAGTAACAGAAACGAAAATACAATGTATCTTGAAGATGCAACCAAAGAAAATATTCGAAAATATTTAACTGTATCATATTTAAAAAAATCTGTGGGGGAAGATGAGACTTTTATTCATCACGTTATAACTGAAAACTCGCTTAATTTTATTGTGCCATTGATAAACTGTATAATTACTTCAGAAATAATGTGAATAATTATAGACCAATAGCGTTACTGCCGGCAACAAATAAAATTATAGAAAAGTTTTTCGCTGATAAAATACAAAATTTTTTAAATAAGTTTAAAATACTATCTAAAAACCAATTTGGATTTCAAAAAAACAAAGGAACTATAGAATCACTTAAACAATTACATGATAAATTGACACCTGCTTTAAATGATGGATATTATGTTGGCGTCATTTTAATCGACCTTCAAAAAGTTTTTGATACAATGAATAGCTTTATTATTAATATTATTTTTTTTAATCTAGGGAAGATACTTTGCGTCACAGTTGTTGCAAACAGTGTAAGAATTATTGTTGGTGGCAGCCCAACCAATGGTTACAAACATGCCGCTGTATTTTTAGTCGGCTGCGATGACCCACATCTTTAGTGTGGGAGGTGGAAAGAGGCTACAAATAACTAAAGAAAAACTACTTGCTGAAGCAAACGAAAGCCTATTAAAATAAATACATTACTTAGCCCTATAATAACAAAACAAAAAAAAAA
>JAHWFP010250764.1:0-21821 GCA_023313725.1 Lithobius niger
TTGTGTATTCTCACAAGGCCAGTCTTTAATGCAGACTGCTTGCTTCGTTTACCCTTTATCTTGTGGTTTCTTCTTTATTTAGGGATTTCACTTGTTACCCTCGCTCTATTCAGATCCCGTTCAACCAAATGAACTCGAAAGTCCTCAAGATCGGGTTTTTTCGCCGCCAAGTCATCCCGCCTTCCCCCTCCCACCGAAGCTTCTGAAAAATTTATTTAATCATATGACATCCATCCTTTATGACCTGATCGTAAAAAGGTTTATGATTCGAAGTTCAATTTGTACAAACTTCAAAGGCTGATTTATAAATAAAAGCAACAGTGAATTACCTTGCAGGTATTATTATGCGGGAGGCCCTTGTAGTTATCAGACTATTAAATCCTAGGAATAAACCAGTTAATGCCACACCTTTTGCGTGATAAAGACGTTATCCCAGTGACATAAAACTCTAAAATGTAGACGTCAGCCAACTTTTATAACCACATAGTCCCCGTTTAGAAATTGGTAAATCGTGTTTGTCTTAAATTTGACGACGACATTGTTCTTAGAAGCGATCATTTATGCATAGGACGTATTAGCCTGAGACTAATCGTAACACTTCACCCTGTATTTTTTCTTCTTTTTTCGTTGTTTTATGACGCGTCGCTCAGATTAGACAAGAATTCGACATCCTTCACGTGTTTCGAAAAACTGACACAAACTATACACTTTCGTGCATGTAGATATGTTTATGTTTATAGGCCGTGCTGTTTGGTGCGAATTGATTTATATGCGGTCGCAAGTACCTCAACACAACTCAGAACACAGTTTATAGTTACGGTGGCTCTGAAGGCTCACTATTTTATAGTTCACACGTAAACTGTGAACTTCACACATAATTCATAGTTGTTTGTGCGAAGTACGAAGTTCCTAGCTGTATGTGTCAAGTTCACAGCTGGATGTGTGAAGTATGAAGTTCATATAACTATATGAACTTCACAGATTTAAGTACGAAGTTCACAGTTAGATATGGGAATATGAAGTCCATAGGTATAACTACGAAGTGTGACTTGTATGTGTGAATTCATGGATATAACTATGAACTTCATATATATATATATGTGTGAAGTTTAGTTGTATGTGTGAAGTACCGGTATGAAGTTCGTAGATATAAATATGAAATTCGGAGATATGTGTGTGAAGTTCACAGTTGTACGTGTGAAGTACAAAATACGAATGAAGTAAGCCCCCAGGCCGCCAAAATAGTGATGCCAAAATAAAGCACCGGAAATCACTGGAAAAAAGTTCGACTGAAATTGGAAGAGTACACAACTGAAAGCAAAAGGATGTAGTGAACACTGGGTAATTGTCCGGTGATGGCGAAAGTAATGGACTTATTGGCCGAGCGAGAAAATAGCTGCGAATAGCCGTGAGTGTGTTTGTCTGTTTGGGACACGATAACGTTCGCCGTTTTAGTTCTGATTTAGTTGAAATTTCATGGGACGGGAGCTTTGAAGCATGGAATTCATCTTTTTACGTAAAAGAAATCGAGAGTTTCAATAGGAATCAGTTTAACGTTCTAGCTGATTAAAGGCACCTTTTCACCTATTCAACTCCTAGATGCAGCACCGTCGAATCTTCGAGCAATAAAAAGAAAATAACGGTAAATTAAAAATGGAACAACACAATTTGCAGCAGCGCCGCGATTTCCATAACTAAACGAGATCACGTGACCCACATCAGCCTATCGGATGACGGAGAATCTGGAACGTGGATGCTGTGTTTAGAATATGGCAACACTTTCGAAGTGGTGAACAGGCGCCGTTAACGGATAAATACGGCAATTTGCACATGTTTGTTACAATTACAGGCCTTTTTTAACTGTCGTAAATACAAAACGATCAATCACTTGTATTAACTATCTTACAGCAAGCAGTTATTACACTAAAAAGAAAGGCATTGAGATTTACTCATTTTTTGCACCATTTTTTGCTTCTTTTTTCAAATATTTTAACTGATTATGGGTGTATATTTTTAATTTAATCCCTTAAAAGAGCAAACAGATCAAATACAACTGCAAACCTATTTCTGTCACCTTGTTGTTTTAAAGGAAATAATCTCTCCATATTTTTCGGACATCCTGCGCATGTGTAGATTTTGTAACATTTACATACGTTTGAGTGAATGTGGCAAAACTCTCGTAATGGCAAAAAAAAAAAAATAATAAAAACAGGAAAATAAAGGCGTTTGCAACAGCTACATACGTTTGTACACATGTCGCAAAACCAATTTGTAGATGAAAGCCAAAATAGAGGCATGTACCTTATAACGCACAACTGCCAAAGCGGGAATTGAACCCTCGACCTCTGAGACTAAGGCCGAAGCCTTACCGCTAAGCCATACTTACACAGCCGCTTCATTATGGCTCAGCGTTTGCGCTTCACCATTTTGATCTCAAAGGTCAAGGGTGCAATTCCCGCTCAGACAGTCTGACATTTAAGTCCAAAAGGCAACGGAAATAGCTTTGCATCTGTATTAATTTATTTGGTCAAATAACATCATTCTAAAAACTGCACGAATCATTCAAACTGCAGTTAGTTTATTTTTGTTTGTTAACAACGACATCAGCTAGTGGTAAGAAATGGAACAAAACATTGGTGAATCTAAAATTCTTTGTTTTCGTCTTCTGTACGGCCGAAACGACTGAGAAGACTGTTGCAACGACTTTGTCCGTCTATCCGTCCGTCACTTTTTTTCAACTTCAGAGCGGTGCCAGATAGAGACAAACGGTTTTCATTATTAGATTCAGCGACCAAAAATCAACAAAAAAAAAAAAAACCACGGCAAATTAAAATATTGGTGCTTCCTTGCAGCTAACAGACTTTCTCGACGCAACTCAATGAATTAATAACATTCGATCGTCGCATTCAAACATTACAGCATTCAAACATTCAACATTCAACACGCATCGTCGCATTCAAACATTTAACACGTCACCTTAAAAACAAACGGATTTCACTAACGACATACATTAGCGTCATTTAAAATAGTCTCCACACCGTGTTGCATGGATGAATAGGCCTATACTCTCGAACCAAATTCTCTCGATTAGCTGCAACTTACGAAATTAAAAGAGCAGGCGAAAAATTAGACCTGAAAGCTGACAATTAAGCCTAAAATCTAAAACTAGGCCTAAAAGCTGACACATTTTTGACCGGGAATTGTGATGGTTACTTCTTTTGTATTATATAACCGAGATTGCTATTGCAGTGTGTGATAGAAATGCGCTTACTGCAAGTCGCGGAAGTGTACAGAAGACCAGTTGCGACTAGTAATTACCCGAA
Organism: Lithobius niger; assembly: GCA_023313725.1. Classification (NCBI taxonomy): domain Eukaryota; kingdom Metazoa; phylum Arthropoda; class Chilopoda; order Lithobiomorpha; family Lithobiidae; genus Lithobius; species Lithobius niger. The sequence continues at coordinate 3,324 of JAHWFP010250764.1, forward strand.
GACTAATAAATCAGCCAGGACGTTAACACCAAGTAAGGTGATTCACAATGTTTTATTACAACGATATGCCTTTTTTTTTTAACTCTCTGAAATACAAAAAGAACAATTAAAATACTTTGCGGACAACATAATTTTGCACAGTGTACAAGCGGCAGCAGCGACGTTCATTGCAGCCGTTTGTATACTGTACACAATTATTAAGGAAAATTGGAAATTGGCCATCAGCGAAAATTATACACTAAAAATAACGTAGTACAGTAAGCCACCTTTATGCACTTACGTTTCATCGGAGTGGCATGACCCGGATTCGAACCGGCTACCCAGTTCACCCCCAGATCCAAATATGTTGTCCACAACGTATTTTAATTGTTCTTATGTTTCATCGGAGTGGCATGACCCGGATTCGAACCGGCTACCCAGTTCGCCCCCAGATCCAAATATGTTGCCCACAACGTATTTTAATTGTTCTTTTTGTATTTAAGAGAGTTAAACAAAAAAAAGGCATATCGTTGTAAATCACCTTATTTGGCGTTTAACGTCCTGCTGATTTATTAGTCTTTGGATAATTCTACCATTTTAATGAGAAATTACCTGAGTCGAAGATTTTTAAAATTTCTCTTCCTTCCCTCACTTTCTCTCCCAGGTCAATTCCATGTTTTTTTTCTATGGTTTCTTCATGATGAGAGTAATGTTTTTGTATTTATTACTTTTTTCATGACAATCCTCAAAGTGTATTCTATCGTCTAAGTTAATGACAGGTTTGAGGGTCAATATTGGTCCTTTTGCACGTTATCTACTACCAAAAACTGAAAAATTTGGTTTTTATGTTTTAGTTTTGTTTGCCATACTTGTCAGTTATTGTAAAAAAAAAAAAAAACGGCCATCCTTACGTAATGAAAACGTGTGGGTGACAATTAGTTCATTTTAGACTAATAGAAAAGACTCATAGAAAATAAAAACTGCCTACACAATTTTTTATTTTGTTAAAAATGCACAATTTTCGCGAAGTTAATTGATATCACGATTAAGTGATGAAAACTCGGCGGAAATCATTTACAAGTTTGATTTTGTACGTAACTAGCCTATAAAAATCACGGCGGTTGTGAGCTAATGGAAGAACTACCAGCAAAAATACTACCAGCAGTCAATTTTCCGTTTTGCCAATAACTATGAAATTTTCATCGTTAGGGCCGGTCCTGTGGTGAAAATCACTTAAAACAAGACCAGGACGAGACTTTGGGAAATTTACACCTCACTGCATGTCAGACGGTGATTTACGTTGCTGCTATTAGACGGCCCCCCCCCCCCTCTTTCTTTATGCTTTTATTATTTTTGTTTTGTTTTATTACTAACGGTTGTAAAATTCGTTTAACCTTGTTGCTCGCTGAGTCAAAGCCAAACTGGCACCTTAAACAGGCGACGAGCAATTATTATTCATTTACGTAGGAAGTTGTTTGTTGTTATTGGGATGGATTGAGGCAGTCCTTAAGATTTTGCGAATAAAAAAGAAAAGAAATTTCGTCGTTGAAATGCAAGGTTGTTTTATAGATGGCTTTTCGTTTAAGTGGTCAACCAGCCCTTCAATGACGAGTGACCCATATTATAGTGTACACATAATTTTATAGGTCAGTTTTTTTTTCTGGGAAGGGGGGGGGGGGGGTAGGGGAAGGGAAAATGTTTGATTTATATTACACTGTGATTTTTTGTAACATCAGATTATCACGTACTGGCCAATTCAATGGCTATTGGGGAACGGTAATGGTGTGATTGAAAGACGGCGAAAAAAATATGAATTATCCCCGATGCAGAACGGGACGATAGCTGTTGACCAACTTGATGTCCATCAGCATTAATTATCCTGTAGCCGACAGATTTGTATCGCTTTCATTGTGCACAAGTGACCTGTGAGAAAAATGTGTCTCGGTTTGACGTTTTCTCATTAAAAACAATCATGAAATGGTGACGATGAGAGAACCTTGTTGCAGTGGTGGATTTAAACCAAAAGGCCCTGGTGGGCGCGATACAGAAGGCCCGGAAAGATGAGATCTCCGTGAGAATCGAGGACACGGCACCACAGGCGAAAATAAAAAAAAAATTGAATTTTTTAAGATCCAATTTTATTTACGTTTTAACAATTATTTATTGGCGCTACAAGTTACCTCATACAGTCTTCTCCAGAGTGTGATACTATCTGATTTTCATTTTTAGAATTTTAACTGCAAAGGAGGACTTTTTAATCCTATTAATTCAAAGGCATTGGGGCGTGGCTGTCCTGCCATCTGTTAAATCCGCCTCTGCCTTGTCGTAACAACTTCTTGGCGGATAAAATGTGATGAATTTGTTTAAGCCGTCCACAGATTCATTAATGGTTGAGGACCATTCATCGTAAAATTTAACCGGTACGGTACGGTTTCAATTTGTCTGTATGAATGGTCCTGAACCACTAACTGTGTGCTTTTAGATTTGTTTTCTGTCTCATATCTTTTGCACATTAACTTCTAATTGAAGTGTCACTATCACCGATTGAAAGTCTGCAGAATCTGGCAACATCTAGCGCTATCTTGTACTGTCTAGCACTTGCTTGCATCAAGCGAAGGAATGCACATTGCACAACACCATTTCTTTTAACGAAAGAAACATCGCTACCGTTAGATGACGTCATGGTATTTTCGTTCGCTTTTCACTCGGTAGTAGTGCCACTTTAAGTCCATGAATGGTGATCAGAACAATTCACAGCATCCGGCCAAGATGTCGCAACAATTTTAAACTTTGAATGTCGATACTCCAAAATTCTTACCCAAGTTCTTGATTTTCAAACTTAAATCAACAAACAAAGCACAGAATGTATGTGGAACGTTTGAAATAAATCGGAAAGGGGTTAAAAAGTAATGGTGGATACAAACCAAACGACAGGCAGACACCTAATTGTTAATGGTTACCAAATGATGGTGATATAATTCATTCTAACTATTAATTGCAGTAGCGGGCACAGAGGAGGGCGGCATTGCCCCTGCCCTTTTTTTGTAAAAAAAAATGCCCTTTTATGACCTTTTATAAGAAAAACGTGCCATATTTTGCTTTTCTACATTGAAAAATGCTGGTCACAGCGAGGAGAAAGGGCCTAGAGCCCTAAAAAGGGCTAAAAGAATGCTAGGATGCCCAAGAAAGGGCCCAAAAATGCCAAAAAAAAGTTAGTGACAAGCAAAAAAAAAAAAAAGTCCCCAGAAAAATAAAACCTCAGCATGCCCTTTCACTGAAAGTTACCCCTACCCTCTCGGATGTCTGTGCACGCTACTGAAACCTTATAGCAGATGCTAACGTTTAACTAATTAAAAGCTATTTTCCGTTCGAAGACTCAAAATTGCAGCTAAAAACTAACTCATTTACGTATGAAATGTTCATCCCACTTCATGCCGTAACTACTGGAGGGAGAGCAACTGCCAAAATATTCATCATTTCATCTGAACGAATGGTGGAGTTATTCCGTGACACAGTTTTTCCATAACAGGCTATTTTTTACATCGCTGGTACGTTGATACAATGGACCACTGGCAAGAAGTTTCGCGCGGTTTTTTTTTTATTGTCTTTGTTAGCGGTCGTCAACTGTAATGTAGCTTCCCGTTATCGTTTCTGATATCGTGTGAACGAGACTCGTGGTACGCTGTTAAAACAACCGGAAACTGTCTCAAGTTCGAATTGGCAGTGAGATTCCTTGTTTTCCAATCTTATGCTTTATGTTCGGCAAGCAGTTTGTTGAATGTTCGATTGTTGTGCACGGGTAGCTGCGATCACTGGGGCGTCAAATTGTACAGATCAGTGAAACGACGTAGTATTATTGTATATAACTCTATGCTGGAGCCTTAATTAGTTAGCTGCAAGGGGCACTGCGGAGAGAAACAGAAGGGCGTCATACTGAAGCCGATGCTGTCAAGAGTGATTTCTTAGACCTAAAACGCGCGATTTTTGTTGTTGGAGAAAACAACGTTGTTTTAAGCCTAAGAAATCCTCTCTTCCGTTGTTTTCCCTCCATTTTTATGTAGTGCACCTTGTAGTTATGCCAGCCAAAGCCCATAGTTGGAGCCAATATGGCGCAAATGTCAATGCTCTGTAGGCGTCCTGGTCCCGCTGTACATCTCTGGCTTCTCACAGACCCGGGTTTGATCCTGGTGAAGGGAAGTGTATATGTACGAGAAGGGGTTTTCTCCGGTTGTGTCCCGTCCGGTGTACGAGGGTTTCCTCCGGGTACTCCGGGTTCCTCCCCTCTGCGGCAAAAAAACAACTGACACGATGGTGGCTCTTTTCACTTTACATCTGGCGCTTGGGTCTACAAAAAGCTGTAAGCTTATTGGCCGACAACGTCTATTCTGTTGTCCTTGCCGATGTTGTGCCCCATGCGCTTTACAACGAAAAGTGACAGCGCTCTATACGAACCACAAACCCTCGGTACTCATGTTCGTTCACTGAGTTTACATGGATAGGCACACTTGAAATCGGGGTAAAATTCAGCAAAACTTTCAATTTTTGAAGAATTTATTTCGTGACGAATTTATTTCAAAACCGAAAAGTAACGCCTTCGACTTTTCTCAAAATTGCTCTCATTTTCAACCTCTTCACAGTTACGTTGCATCTCGCTGGCATTCCGTCTAAAGGGAGCAAGGGTGCCAACGTAGTGGGTGGTAAAGACAGCCAACGACGTTCGCAATGATGGATCTGTATCCGGCTGTCTAGATCGGACGCGTGTAATGATTGATCTCTATAACAATCAGTCTGTCAGTACGGGCGGTAAATGAATGGAAAGTCAAAGGCGGCAAGTGTTATCTGGGTTGTTCGTCAGACTATACCTTTCATTTAACGCTGAAGCAATATCAGATTTCAGCCGTAAACTTACTAAAAGTGAATTTTTAGACAATTATTGACGTTAGGCTTCCAATTTATGACTAAGTTTCAAACTATAAAACAGAACACATGCGACATTTCGATGCTATTTCGCATCCCGTTATCAGCTAACAGTGTTAAGTGAGTTAGCAGTCTGAATTGATATGATTGTTAGGAAGCCGAAGTATGTTCGAAACATCATCCCAATTTTGCAATTTATGTCGTGGTATTGGCTAATTTTTGCTATTTTTGTACAGGCTTGGCACAACATAAACCATTGTCCTCATGTCAGGTGTTAATAAGGCGTGTATTCAAATTCTTATTATTTTTTTTATCATTATCATTTTGTTTTCAATTGACGATGTAAAAAATGCGTTATTTTCATTTGTTAAAACAAAATGAAAATAACGCATGTCTACATCTTCAATTGAAAACAAAATGATAATGATAAAAAAAAAATATTAAGAATTTGAATAGTTTTCAAAATTCCAGACCTATACAAGTCTTATTAAGATCTGACATGAGGACAATGATTTATAAATGTTGTGCCAAGCCTGCATATAAAATAGTAAGAATTAGCCAATATCACGACATAAATTGCAAACTCAGTTACAAAAGTTGAACTGAGTGGCAGGGAGCACAGAAAAGGATGTTCGAGTGTATCGTCAGTGAGGAAGCTGAGCTGGTACACATCACTATGTATATATCGGTAACTAAGCTGAGCTGAAACACATCACTGTGTATAGTATCACCAATGAGGAAACTGAGCTGAAACACATCACTGTGTATAGTATCACCAATGAGGAAGCTGAGCTGAAACACATCACTGTGTATAGTATCACCAATGAGGAAGCTGAGCTGAAACACATCACTGTGTATAGTATCACCAATGAGGAAGCTGAGCTGGCACAGGTACACTTCATTGTGTGAACCATCGGTGAGGAAGCTGAGCTGATTGATACACATTACTGTGGTGCAAGGTAAGTAAGGAAGCACAGCTGATACAGACCATTTTGTGTATAACCTTTGATCTAATAGTAGGTGGGATTATAGCTTGGCGGGTGTTCGTTCGCGGGGGTGATAGCACTTTTTACTAAGGGGAACACTTTTCGGTCAGTACAATGGGTTAGCTTTGGTGTACTGAATGTGTAAAGTGTCCGCAGCCTATCTTGAGTTTGCCCGTGAACGAACACTGATAATCGATTGTATGTTTTTAGTAGCAGAGTGCCTTGTTGATATCTTGTTGATTAAAGCCGCTCCCTCCAGGAAGACGTAGCCGCTCATAAAATACTGCAGGACTCAATATACGCTGCGCCCATAATAGAAAACTTCGTGGCAGCCATTTTTAGTTTTATATCACTACTTTGATTGGCTGAAACTTGGCAGATTCTTTCACCCTTGTGAGTTTTATTTCTGATTTAACTAAAACAAAAATACTTCTAGAGTTAGTCCTTAAAGGCACATATCTTCCGGTATGTCACGCGACCCGTTTACAACTTTAACACATGTTAGAGTTAATGTCGTAAAATCATCTCGCACGAAAGAAAAATAAAAAGAAGATGACTGTGCTGATAACATTTACGTATACGTTTGAGCTAATGTCGCAAAACTGAGTCATACAGGCAAGCCAATATGGATGCATGTACCTTTAACTGCGTTAAATATTTTGCCATTCGTTAGTGGCAGTGTTAATTGCAGCTTTTGCCTTGTTTGTGCCTAACTAACGTTTAACATATTCTGAGAAATGAATTCAAAAGCGTTCAACGGCAGCCGATGTCAAAAGATTTCTCGTTATACGACCCCCCCCCCCCCCCCTTTCGCTTTAGAAAATTGACCCCATTTAGTAAGGAGCCCGCCCATCGAGAAAATATCTCCAACCATTTGTATCATACCAATTTCATTTTTTCACCTATTGACTAAATACCTTCCATTAGACTCTAATTTGGCGACAGAAATCGAATTTACAACAACGATTAAAATCCATTACCCCTCATAAAATCAATTGGGTTGTTCGTAATTTGACCGTTTTTACGACACACCACTATTCATTTACAGTAGGTCTTTAGGACTAAACCGTCGCGTAGACGACCTAATGAAAAAAAAATCTGATTAAAAAAAAAAATTGTAACCAAGGAGGGTTTGAATCAAAGCTTGATTTTCTGTTAGGCAGAAGTAATTGCTCTTTCAAATTAGCTATTAAACGTTATGGTTTTTCTTCGGGACATAATACGGGAAGCCGAGCTTGTATCTCAAGTACCCATGACATTAATAAGCTCAACTTCGATATAATGAAAGAAAAATCTTGAGTAGTTTAGTGATTATAACCAACATTTTTATTTATCTGAGCATCTTAGAACCAACAAAATACAAAATCGTGGTTTTATGGCGTAATGTTGCCCAAAAATCATAAACAGTTGCATATGAAAACGTTGACTTCATTGCTATTTCGTTATATCGAGGGCGCGCACCCCTCAGCTCCAATTTCGACTAGCCCACACACGGAGCTCCTACGGGTTATTAGTGATAAGGATCGTCTTAATTGGAGCTTAATTTCTTTTCAAATTCGAAAATTAGACCCATAAATAAGGGTCGCCTTACTTTTACGACGCTCTGATAGCTCACTTATGGGTTATAACAATCTTGTTACCACGCATCAATATATATAAAGGTAAAAGCTTGTAGAGTGTTCGGGCCGCCATATTAGATTTCTTTACATTTTAGACGAATTACTTCTATGATCGACGAGTATTTATACGGTGAGTTGATTTTTTTTTGGATTTTTTTTGTTATCATTACTTATTTTCGAGCAGCGAAATATTCGTTAAGTCCATTTCCTGCAACAATCGGCTAAGCGAAATTAAAAATTTTAGGCCTAGTTTTAAGGCGTCTGTTTTGATTTGGCTGCTAAGCCTAGTCATGTTGCTACAAAATGGCTGCCGGACGGCTACGACACATAAATGTGCGATGACGAAAACAATATAATATGTCTGGATAGAACACGATCGTGACTTGACTGCCTTGTCCGGATGATAAATAGACACATCAGACTGAGACAGATTTAAGTATCAACCGTAACACAGCAGCCGTAATTCAGGCTTAATATCCACGCAAATGACGGCATTTAAAGACTAATTTGATAGTTTAAACGCTAATTCTGCCATTAAACAGAAATTTGAAAAAGACTCCAAATAGCCTTAATTACCATAATTTTGAAAATAAAATCTCATAATGAAGTCGTAAACGTTAAAGTTTATAGTCAGCGGGAAACGGCAAAAGGGGCGGAGGGGGGGGGGGGGGGTAAGATAACCACTTCCAAAAGCAAATGTGGACAGAATGTTATCAGTTGTTTGAGAGTGTAGCGCGTGTTGCATTAGGAGCCGGGAGGTCTTCAGTTCTACGAAGCCCCTGGCCGTAACAAAATTACCTTTTAAAACAATTAATGCATACTTGAAATTATTTAACAGGACGGAAAACCAACCAGCTCAGAAGGGTTAGTACGGCAGTGTCAGTATGGCTCAGCGGAAGGACCTCGGCCTTTGATTTTAAAGGTCGTGGGTTGGATTCCCCGCTCAGACAGTTTGACGTATAAGTCCAAAAGGCAGCGTAAATAGGTTTGCATCTGTATTAATTGAAAATATGATTGATGAATGGTGAGTGCATGCATACTAATTTCAGGGAGTAATTCTGTCAAAGTTATTCTGAAATAAACGTAACCCACACATAAACAGACAATAACAATTCATATAATAATAATAATATTTGTCGCAATTGCAACAGGTCTGGCAAGGACACTAGGAAAGATCGCCGACAGCCAGCCTAAATTATAAAAGAGACAAACATAAAGTGATAAAAGTATGGCCAGGGGAAGGTAAGGGAATAGGTATGGGGACACGAATGCCTTACAAGGTTAGACCTGCCAGGGACTCTAAGGTCCCCAATGGCATCACCAAACGTGTTGGACAAGGGAGATGTAAAAAAAAAGAAAAAAGGCCCAAATAAAAATAGAAAGGCAGATATAAAAAATGGAGAGGTTAAAAACATCGTTAGAAATTTCACGTCTTTTGAATTTACGCACTTCTATGAAAAAATCATACTTTCTTACGTTTCGTTAGGGATGGGGTCATATCAAACATAAAAAAATGTTTAGGCCCAACGAAGCGACGATTTTATACTCTACTGAATTTTGATTTTGTGTCCCTGTTTGTCTGTGAGTGTGTTTTTCTGTTTGAAACCCAATAACAATCGCAATTTTGTCCTGATATGATTGAAATTTCGTGGCAAAGGAGCTTCGGTTGATTAAAAAAAAAGGTTAGATAATGAAATTTCTACCTCAAATATTTTCGGAGATATTCCGCCGTTAGCCCGATTTTCTGCAGTAGCGGTAAGAGCGGCAGCAAGGCAACCTGATCTAAACGGGTAGCGGCCCCGAGCATGCATCTGTCACTTGCCCGTCAACGATGAAGCCTCCGATAACTACGAGGTAGGTTGCCTCCTTCGATGGCTTCGCATCCATATGCGTCAACGACACAACGGAAAACGATTGAGCATCTCTCGCTCGGCCGTGCAATTGCGACCTGCAGAGCCGCCTAGTATTTCATTTAGGGCATTTCTGTGAAAGAAGTCATTTCGAAGCCAGGCTTTTAAACAGTGAAAACCGGAAAAGCAGGAATAGAAAAGTGGTTTTATCTCTTTATTTTTCAGTAGTAATGTCGTATAGTTTCTTACTGATAAAAGTTCTCAACCCCGAATTACATTCCGAATCTGAAAACACACCGAGCGCTTGGGCGAGTGGTTTTTATCAGCTTGGAAATGTAGCAAGGGATTGAGAACTTATCGTTACTTAAATTATGCGCCCTAATGGCGTAGTTTAAGTATCGACCCAACACTTGCCGAAAGTAGCTTAATTCCCCTGAAAGCTGACGATTGTTGTAGGACGAACATTGGTACTAGTTACGGCGTGGAAATCAAAGTAAATGCGTGTTTTATTTTTAATGAAAATGTTGTTTCTTAGATTTAAAATATTTATGTTTAATTTAAAGTACCACATTTAAAATTTTACGTGCTACAGTCTTCCGCCACGCTTCGAATATCAGCGGCGATTAGGCCCAACCCACTTGGGCTGAAAGCTGATGCTGATTGGCTGATTGTTCTGTCGCTATGGTAACCAAAGATAAATCGTGCGTCTCTGGGAAGTCAAAGCATGCGTCACGTGACTATCAGGTAGGTACGTAGCATATGTTTAGAAATTGGTTTAGGCCAACCAAGTAGTTCTGTCGTACTTTCTTTCTGTGGCCAAGACCAGCCAACCAGATGAGTCGATTGTAAAAACAAGATGGAGAGACAAAGCTGACAATTTAATATGACGAAATACCCGGTGCTCGCTTTTTCTCTTATTGGCTGGTGGCTGCCGTATACTGGCTTACCATAGGTTAATTGTCGTTAGAAAATTATAAAGGTATATTCGTGACAGATGAACTACGAAAATGCTCCTATACGGCATACGACTTAATTTGCCGCCTTGGGAAGTCGTGGGTTCGAGTCCCAGGACGGGTCAGTTGTCTTTTGTTTCTTTCTACATTAATGTGTCTTGTATTCTCGCAAGGTCAGCCATTAATATCGACTTTCCCTGTGAAGTAATGTTTATCATTCATTAATGCACGGTGGTGACGTCACGCTAACACATCCCCACGCTAAAAGTGTAGCCGTTACATACGGTTAATCTGAAAACCCACACACGTCACCGTGGGTTAATTTTGATAATCCACACTTTTTTGATAATCTAACACTATTTTTCGGGGTCTACACAACCCCTGCTCCACCGTATGTGACATATAATGACCGACTTTGCAAAACCACCGTACACAACACAAATTCAACCAGCACACCCCATTGCAACCAGCATAAACAGGCATATTTGCAACCTGTGGCAATTTTCGTGCTAACACGAAAAAAAAACCTCGCATACTATGCTAACCCCCGCCCTCCCCACCCATGGAGGAATTGTTTCGGTACGATGACTAGCTGAAATGATCCCCTGTTATATGCATGCTTTTAGGTATAATTGGTTGCTCTCCGACCACTAAATGCACTATATGAATTTGTTTTTATATGTATATTTGTTGTTTATATTTCATGCTTTTGTGGGAGCTTCTGCCACCCTTGTTTTTTTTTTTTTTTTTTTTTTGTTGACTAATTAAAAATTATGTATTGAAATCTATCCACTCTCGTTTTTGGGAACTGATAGTGTTGTTTGCCCTTGTAAATAAATAAAAAAAATAAAAAAAATAATCCAACCTGGCAACCTTTCGTTCCGTTGGTACAAAAACTAAGCTACTGGCACTTTGTAAACACACCTAAAAACACCTAAAAACTACGAGACTGAAGCGAATAGCGGATTTTATACTCAATATCTTATTTAAACTAATAAAATAGAAAAAAATACGGTTTTACCTTAAACACAAAAATCGGTGACAGGGACTGGGTAACGGGACGTCCTCCCGTACGTGAGACTTTCGTAGACAGGAAGTTTAACCCGGAAGTCCCAGTTCAGGAATTTACATATCAGTCGTATGTAAACGTTGTTAAATTCATTATGATTCACAAATAAAATGTTCAAATAAATTTTTTTTTTAAATCTCAGATAAGTCGATATGTTAGTTTGACGTCACACCTTACCATTAAAACACGTATCCGTGAGCTAACGGCGGTTTAACGGCGATATTTGCTCGTTTATTCACGCTATCGCGCTCGTGCGATTTCCCACCACCCCCTCGATATTGGACTAGCCCTTTCTCGCAAACGAGCGAATATCGCCGTTAAACCGCCTATAGCTCACGGATATCTATTACTTAAATACTACAAAACCCATATACGAATAAAAATCATTGCAATCAGGAGTACGTGAAAATAAGGAGGAAAGTGCATAGACTCCAATCAGCATCATAGCATTTTGATAGACGATCATTACTTCTAAAACTTTTTTTTGTTTGTTTCAAAAGTAAGAAAGCTATGATGCTGGTTCGAGCCTAGGCACTTTCGTTCTTGTTGTCATATACTCTTAATTGCTTTGATTTTATTCGAATTTGGCTTTGTCACAGGGAACGTCATCATTAAAGACTTGAGAATACAAGACACCTTAGTACAATATAGAAAGAAATAAAATACAACTGCCCCGACTGGGATTCGAACCCAAGAACCTTAATACTGTCCAACACTCCTTGTCCTCGAACTCTTTATAAGCTTCTAATGCAACTCACTGCAGTGGTATGTAGCAGTTTTATTTAACTCATTCACTAACACGTAGTTATCGACTTCACTTTGTTTACAAGTTTGCTATGTTGAGTATTCTCCGCACTATTCGACGTGTTGACCTTGAAGTCAATCATCAAGGCCAGTGACTGTATGATCTTCTGGTGCGTCACTCTTTCCTTTCGTCGTAATTGACAGAGCGAGCGAAGCGAGCATGGTAGAATACTCGACTAATTTTAGATTTTGTTTCGGTTTGCCTGTGGGTATGTTTATCCGTTTGGGACACGATAACGTTTGCCGTTTTGTTCTGCATTGGCTGAAATTTCATGGGAAGGGAACTTTGGTGCATGAAATTCACGACTTCGAACATGAAATTCCTACCGAAACTTTTTTCGGAGATATTCGGATTTTCCGTTGGATGAGTAAGCCGATTTTTAGCAGTTGCGGTAATGGAGCCCAGTCTACGACGTTAGCACCCCCGAGTATTACATGAACAACGCAAAGCTATCGACATATTTATTTCACTTTGTGAAGCGGTGATACGGGCTCTTGAGTAATGCGGTTTTGTTTTCCGAGTGGCTAGCGGCGTTCTTGGTTGTTTTTTTTTTTTTCAGTTTCGTTTTCCTGCTATCCGATTGGCATTCTCAACGACTTTAAACTAATCACAAGGCTAAACACTTGCCCGCCCATGTCGCCGTCTTCCGAGATCCTTCCAATCGTTAACTGTTGTCTCACCAACACCACAAAACATACAGAATTGCGTTTATGAGGAATTCTTAGACTAAACAATACGTCTGCGATAGCTAGCGCGCAGATGATCTACGCATACAGCTACGGTATACTTTATCATAATGTAGTGCAGTGAAAATTCATTCAACGTGAAGAATGCAGAAAATCACTACAAACAGCAAAAAAAATAAGCATTATGCCAATGTCACATGCTAACAGTACAACAGTAAATCTACAGCAAATCAACAGCAAACACACAGCAATTCTACAGCAAATCTCGTGCGTGGTGGTAGAGCTATAAAACCGCTCGTAGTATCAACTACTGCCGGCCAGCTAAGGCCGTTACACGCTTGAGCTCCTCACAGTCAATACAGCTATCTCAATCGGCTGCGAGTCGAAATCGAAAAGTGAAATCTGTCGGCATTAATTTCTGAGTGTTCCAGCAAAACAATGGCGATCTCCGTGTCGTGTTTTGGTGATGCAGTAATTAAATTGTTATATCGGACGTAAGTAACATGTGCTTACCGCAATTCTTGTGTTTAGTTATTGTGTAAGTGATCCAAAAGTCAAACATGCATGTCAAAATGGATGTAATTGCCCTTTAACTTCTGCACCACTTTGTATATTTATACGATATAGGTATGTGAGTGTACGCACTTTTCAATTGGAGACATTCCTACGTTCCTTTTAGTTCACTAAACACGATCTGGTGGCGTGCACAGTCGGGGAAGGGGGCATTTCCCCTGCCCTTTTTAAAAAAAATGTATCTTTTTTTTTTTGCCTTTTTTGAAGAAAAAACATGTCATCCATTTGCTTTTTTTCCACTGAAAAATGCTGGTCGCAGCCAGGAGAAAGGGCCTAAGCATGTTGTCTCTAAAAAGGACAAAAAATAAAGCTAGGAAGCCCAAGAAAGGGGCCAAAAATGGTAAAATACTGGGTGACGTAAACAAAAAAAAGTTGCCCAAAAAAATAAAGCCTCAGCGTGCCCTTTCACTGAAAGTTGCCCGTGCCTTCTCGAATGTCTGTGCACGCTACTGTTTGGCTCAGGTCAGTACGTATTCAGTACCGACTGGATTATGGGTCAATAGATTATACAATATGGCCGCCGAGAACGCTGCTGATTCGATTGATTTGTCCTGTTGTCGCTTTCAGTCAACCAAGTGCGGAACACATTCTAAAACAATGGCAACTGGGAAGTGCCGCTCTTTCGCATGAAACACTTTCAGGATACACGAACGCGTCACTATTTATTCCAAGTGCAGAGAAACAGCTTAACTGTGGCCGAGTAGAAACTTTAAAAATCAATTTAAATAAAAATTTGTCTCGCAAATTTACGTAACATTAAAATTACTAGAGCAGCCCCCCGTATATACAAGGCCGGTTTTATGAGCATTGTTGTGAATTCCCATTTGCATGAAAATACTGCGATTTCCCGCTATCAGTGGCCCAAGCTTTCATTAGATTTAGTTAGATTCAGGGTTAAAAGACATAGAGGCCTACATCCCATTTGCATGAAATATTGTGACTGGAAAAAACATGACGTCATCAGTACTGTGTATTTTTGTCGAAAACACAGTTCGAATCATTACTTATACAGACAATTCCGTTTGACAGACACACAAACAAACAAAAGAATTAAGATTATTGAGATTTTCACTTCGGACTTCAATAGACTACGTAAGGATTATCGAAATTCCCACTGCGAACGTCAATACCAGTGCGGCCACACAAACAAACAAATCTTACGATCTTAGTTTTAAAGGATCATTTGAAAACCGCCACTAGTTTCCAACAGATTTCGCGAGTCTACGAACAAAAACCGTGATCTACCGGCCGGCTGTAATGATGAACATGCCTCCATCGCCTAGCAACGCTCTCAGCAACGTCGCTTCACGGCAGCCATATTGTCTAACACCCTAAAATCGTTATAGATTGGACAGGATGTATTTCAATGGTCATGGTTTAAGTTTGTTACCTTCTAAAGTATTCGATGTTTGGAATTTTATTCAACCTTGTCAATATTGGAACTACGCCTAAAAGTATATTTTTTTAACATTCTCTGTACGTTGGATTTGGCACTACGTATGGCTGCACGACTGCTGCATGTCGTACGTCTTGACACGGAGCATGTAATTATGTAAATTTTCCCCTAAGGGGTGACATGAATACCGAAATGTTCCCATTTGTGGTAGTCCGATAACAATCTAGAGCAAGACTATTCATTTTCAAGGAGGAAAAAAGCAAAATAACAAAAAAAAAGTGAAAGAAAGATTATGATTTGATTTAATCTGAACGCCTTCTTACTGGCTAATGAGTCGTGACGAAAGGATTTAACGATTGGGATTGGCCACGAGCGCGTTTTTTCCCCGACCTTTTGAAAAATTAGGATTGGCTAGTGGACAGCTGTCACGTTACGTGAGTTTCGACAGAAAAAATGCGCCAAAATATGTGAAATATATTCCAACTTTATACGGAGCAGAATAGTCGCATTTTATAAAATAAATTTTCAAACACCTTACAAACTATACTTCCGGAAAAATACAGGATCATGGTGATTGAAGGGGGGGGGGAGGAAGCGAGACTTAAATTTACGGCTGGAACCCCATTTTTTTTACCGATAGGTTGAAGATCTTTCCTTTTTGCTATTTTTTTTACCCGGTTTTATTCGTAGTTTCGTTCACCTCCCATTTTTCCAAAACAACATCCATTTACCGACTCAGCATTTTGTCGATAATGCTTTGTTTACTGGCAAAGCGGCAACATGCAAGGTGCTGCATTTAATACATTTCATAATACGAAAGCAAATTCGTTCAGTTTTGAAGTGGGGTAGAGGGATTCCCTTTCGGCCGACCGATACCGAAATCTTACCCTTGTATGCTTTTCGATACTGATCCGATATCGAAACCTAAGCAATGTATTTTATCCGACACCGATTCGTGACCGATGACGCATCTTACCGATCGGCAATTCCTGTCTGACGGCACTCTCTCTATTTAACGAAAAACTATGTTAGAACGTTAAGGTTTATTATACCACGGCTGTGACGTCACGCTAACTCAACGCCACATTAAATTTCCGTAGCTTAAATCCCGTTAACCAACACCGGAAGTGTGCGTCATCGCAAAAAGTGTGGGTTATCAAGTTACCCAACACTTTTGCCGATAACCCACACTTTTGCTGATAACCCACACTTTTGACACTTCCGGATCACGCGACCGGGAACGCACTCTCCCGGTCCGTATCTAAGCGTGTTCACTCGCGTTACCTTCCCACCCCCCTACTCCCTCCTTCCCCAAACTGAAAAGGAATGACCTTCACCTTCAGTCATACCAATACCCTATTACTGTATTTTTTAAACAATTCTCAAACTACAAATGCACAAAATGAATTACGTACCTTCTCAGAATGTCCTAGTAATGTCAGTGTATCCCTGCAGTCTCACATGTCGAATTATTCGCTCCAAACACGATAAGGCTTCGATAAGCACGAGCAAGGTTCCAGCGAAAAAACCCAGCTGCCAACCGACGCTTGTCTAACTCCCACCCCCCCCCCCCTCCACAAAGTTTGACTCGTCCGTCTATCACACACTTCCCCCTCCACAAACTAAAATGGTATGACCTTCATTCATATTCTGGATACCGATGATTCATGTATTCTTGAGGCAATTTTCACAAAACCCAAACACGTTTTAATTAAATACGAGTTAGCTGGACGTCCCAGGCAGTGATATAAATCAGTTATAGTTTATAACCGATTGGTTATCGAATTTTAACCCACGGCCGGTATGATTTGGCTGGCTCGACATGCCAATTACGTCTCCGCCCCTCGACATATTTGCATGTCTCGCCAGCCAAATCATCCCAGCCGTGGGTTAAAAATCGATAACCAATCGTTTCTAACCAATAACTACTACTTAGCGAAGCCTTCAGTATAGAAACGTTATTTGTTGCACTGGGTTACTAAGACTAACTTTGTTTACTTATAAATTATAAATCTAGCTGTTTTATTCATATAAAAATACAGGCCGATGCCGAGGTTGTGTTTTTTTTTTTTGGTGTATCGAAATGCGGTAAACAGCATAACAACTCGCTGCTTCTTGATCACTTTTAAATCAGGCGACATATTAAAGCGTCATATTACGGCAGAGTTCGTACAGAATCTTTCCCGCTAGCCTGTAACAATAGGTTTATACGGCAAATACGTAAAGGACGCCAAACGTTTAGGCCATTTAAAAAAAATGCTAAATGCGCCTATATAAATTCCAATGGACCATTTTTTTTTTTTGCAATGGCTTACTCTGTCTGTCGGGAGTTCTTGCATTGTATTAAGGAATTCTAGCTGGTGCTATGCGTGGAGAAACCGAATGGGTATATGGTATGATGTTTTAATGCGTCCCTTCACTCCAGTGTCTTTATCCCGACCCGTTAATTTTAATGCTTTTTGCCTTATAGGCCAGTTGTCTATCACACATCCCAGGACGTCACAGGATATCCCAGGAATTCCAACATATATTCTTTTCCTCATGTATGTATCCGTCATCTCTTGGATGTACGATGTAGTTTTGCCCAATTGTGTGCTTGCACTAAAACTTTGTAGTGACAACAGATGGCACTCCGTGCTTGTACTGTAACTTTCTAGTGGCGATAATGAGGAAACTTATGGTGGTATCCAGTGGTTTTAATTATAATGGAGGTACCATTTGTGAGGAGGCACCCCGACCTGTTACTTTTTGGGCTATGTGCATTCGAGAAAAGGGGCCAATCTTGCCACGTAAATAGAAATGAACACCCGTGTTTTTAACCGCTTCATTGCGATGTGAAAAACAAAACAGTGTTTAAAGTTTTAAAAAGTACAAACTTTAATACAATGGGCTAGGCTACTTAAATAATGGCAGACGGCAGACGTCAGACCTTTCATTCGGTGACAGAATGCAGATTTAGCGCCGTCCACCATTATTTAGTTCCATGTAGCACTTGATTTTAACAAGCGAAGAAATGCGCAAAGAAATTTCTTTTTACGCAACAAACTAGCCACGTGCCTCCTTAATTATTGAGTGTAAAGTTGGTGCGTCCACGTGCACCTGGGATCAAACCGTCTATGTTAACGATATTACCGTCACTAGATGGCGCCCATCCGGCGGTTCAAAATCTGCATTTCAAAACGAGCGATATATAGAAAAATGCGCCCGCGATGTCGTTAGACTTAACTTTACCGCTTGCTTCCTGGTGCACGTAAGCGCGCCAACTTTACACTCAATAATTAAGGAAGCCCGTAGCTTGTTTGTTGTGTAAAGAGAAATTTATTTGTATGTTACTTCCCCCTGTTGAAAGTAAGGGATAGACAGAATTAGAATTGGCTATAGATGCTGCAGCTTGTCATTTGGTGCCAATCTCCCTTTAACGGTTCGTGCAGATTTTAGTTTATGCGGCTCTGTTAAAAAAAAAACTGCATGGTTTTACAAGAACTACAGACGAAGAAGCCTTGCGTGTTTGAAGGCAGCACACCTGTCGTCTCGCGGCTTCGAGGTGACTTAGAACGTGCGTAGCTTCAATTTCGCTGGTCTACAATTGGCATATTTTATATTACAGTCTCTGACTGGGTTTTTGCGATCAACACTTGATTAGATTCTTATTGCATGTGCATAGA
>JAHWFP010250765.1:0-21055 GCA_023313725.1 Lithobius niger
CTAAAAAAAAAAGCAACAACAACATCCTCCAAGCTTCATAATAAATCAACTCAACTCAGCTCAACCCTCTTCCTTCTTCCGTCTTTTGTCCGAGAGGTTCAGGTTCGATCTTGGCCTCAGCCACCCTCTGGCATTTTCGGGAGTGAAAGGACCCTGTGGTGTCTAGTATTCATGTCCATTGTGCCATGTCAAAGATCCTCGGATCACTCCCTAAAAATAACAACAAAACAATAATCTTGTATTTTTTTTTATTTTTTAGTTTAACAAATAGAAAACCAGGATTGTCATGTTACTTTTAGGGAGCATGAACCCAAACTGGATTATCTTCCCCACAAGATGAGAGCGGGAATTTTCCAGCTAAATTGTCCCTGTGACATCACGTGACTTCCGGTCAATACAAAAAACTAGACGTCACTTCCTGTCGATGCAGTAACCTTTGAAGTCATGACATCACGTGACTTCCGGTCAAAGTGCTAGGGGCCAAAATGCGCTAGTTTCCTGGAGGAAGGGAGGTAGCTAAAGCGTATTTTACACCCACGTCCAAGAGGAGAGCAGGTGGATGTAGCCAAAGACGCGTAGCCAAACGCGTATTTAAGGTAGCCAAATACAAAGGTGCATCACGCTAGAGTGGGGTTGTCCGTGAGCATATCGTGTTTCGCTTCTGCAGGCGTTAATTTAACCGACAATCTGGGAATTAAGTTGTGTCGCGACACGATAGTGAACCACTCCTTCGCCACTCCTTTAAAACACGTCATGGGATTTTCTGATAGTGTACGGCAGCAAACATGTGCTAACGCTGTCTAGGGCTAGCAACAACGACACGATACTTAAAGCTGCTGCTATGGCCAATGCCAAAGTCGTAATCAGCTGCGTTTCGTGGCACGTTCCACAGGTCACGGTGTCCGACGAGCAGAAACTTAGGCTTTCCAACTGCATAGACGGAGGAATGTCACGGTCAGGATGGCTGAGAGTTAGGACTTTTGCTTTTGGTACGTGGGTTCAATTCCCGCTCAGGCAGTCTGACATTTTAGTCCAAAAGGCAACGTAAATGGGTTTGCATCTGTATTTATTAATCACTTTTCCAGCCCATTTTTCTTTCCGTTCTATTTATTACCTGCATCTAATGCAGCAAGGTGTTTTCTTCCCAACACCTCTGTTCTTGACACGCGTCCAATCATGAAAAATGCGTTTGTTTTATCAATCGATTCGTTTTAGTACTCGATTCGTTGAGGGATTGTTTTTCGCTATTGCGTTAGAAAAGTTTTACCATCGACAATATGAGATGTCTGTGGCTGAAGACCTTTCATGTAAAATTCTCATCTTTCATGAAATGTCACACAGACAAATTTCTAATCTCGATTTGCTGGAACTATCTTACCTTTTGTTACTATATGTAGAAAAGGCTACGGTATGATCTAATGGTTTATAAGGTTTAGGTGTGATTTATTGCGTTTATGCAATTACAAAGTTAAACTGACAAAGGCAATCATAAGCTATACACACCTTTAGCATCACTTCAATTACTGTTGTTAGTTTTTTCTGTTTTCCCTTGTTTATGTATATTGACTTTTTTGTATGTTTGTAAACTCGTTTTTACTACACAGCCATTTGGCACTGTAGTACGATTTTAATAAAGTCAAGTAAAGAGTTTGGCCCAATCCAATTTCTTATTTCGATGTGTTTAGCCTTGCAGACGTTGTTGATGGTCTACCTAGAGCAGTTATCCAGCTGCAAGGTCCAGATCTGTTTAACTGTTGAGTTTGTCAGGAACTTGGTGATGATTCGTACTGACTTGGTGATGATTACTGGTCTCGATATTCCGAGGTTTACAACCCTATATTCCCGCATTATTAGACGAACCTTGAACAAAATTTGGGAGTCCATCAAAACCTTTCTGCACTGGGGAGTGGGTGGGTAATTTCCAGTGTTAATACCTAATCATCGTGAGTAAATATCGACCGTTGTGAGCCTCGTCTTACATCCTTCTCCCGCATGGTTTAACAGGTAAGACTAGTATGTTGGGAAACAAAAAAATTTAAACAATGAAAAATGTTTCCCGTACTTGGTACTGGCGGCGTATTTGAAGTTGTGCAGTGTCAACCCTGAAGAATCCAGTGAACTCGAGGACATGCTCGACATATCCGTGCTGTCCTACCCCACGAAGCATGACCAAATGTGAACGTGCGAACAACCTGTCAATAAACATGATAGGTTACAGCAGCAAAGAGGACTTGTTCCCAATTCGACCACTAAAATTCACATGCATGCTCCCTGTAGTTTCGGTTATGTAGTGGTGGGCCTGAATGGTGAAATCGTAAACAAAGATTATTACTTGGGGGAAGACGCAGTCGATGTGTTTTGTAAATGCATGGTGAAAGAGGCTGTAGGTTATGCCAACCTGCTCAAAAATATATAACCCCTCCACTTCATGGCTGCCGAAAACGCTCCTTCCGCCTCGCCAATATCTGTCACTATTGCGAGAAACCCTTCCACCCCTTCAATGAGAAGTTACCAAAGAGTGAATGGAAAGTTAGGGACCACTGTCACATCAGTGGAAAGTTCAGGGCTGTTGCCTACTTGCAATGTACCTTGGACTTTCGAGAACAACGAACCATTCCCATCGTATTCCACCGTTATGACATGAACCTGTTAGTTCCACGGTGCATACATTTCATTGGTCGGAACTTCCAACAGTTCTAGAGTATGACCATTACGACCAATGGCAAAAGTCTCCCTATCACTGCGAGGTTAAATTATCTACCGGTTGTCTCAAAAGTTGGGGATCACCCCAATTCCTTTTGAAACCCGTCATAGATGAATGAATTCGTGTAGTTGGTACTTTCGTGAAGGAACCAACCCATTTATGATGTGGGCAGGTGGTACCTCCCATATGGGCATCCCTGGTGGACTTAACTTTGAAATATCAAATGGGAATGGGGGATGAAGTTATTGGGGATGACCCCTGACTTTTGGGACACCCGTATAAGCTTCGCTTGATACTCTGGTCGGCAACCTAAAAAAAAAGTAAGTTCCCTATTCCTCGAGGCCACATTGACCTCTGGGCACGAGGTTTAACGACGAAACGGCCCTGGAGAGTGTCTTGAATCTCCTGCCCAGAAAGGGCATATATCCTTACGAACATGTGACCGCTATGTCCATTTTCGATAAAGAAATTTATCCTTGAGACAAGCGTTTTCTACCAACTGAAAGACGAAGTGTTGGCGGGAGAAGAATACGTGCAAGCAATAAACCTCTGGTTGAAAATTAGGGTAAAGAAATTCGCCTCTTGACACCAGATTTATAAGATGACGGACGACTTTTTGTTACCCGGCTTGTTTGAAGATTTCAGAAAACTGTGCGTCAAAAACAACAAGTTGGACCCCCTGCTGCTCCATCTCAACTCCCAAGTTTGGCAGGTCGGCCTTCCTCCAAATGTTAAGAACCAAATTGGAGCTATTCCTCCATGTCAGTCAAAAATAACCTAATCACTTTCGGCATCTGAGACAAGGTTTCATTCATATCGAAGAGGCCAACAAGTACCTGCCCGACTTTAATCCTAGTCAACCTTCTACCTACATCCTCGATCTCGACATTAACAAACTCAACAGTTTCGCCATGTGCAATCCCCCCTACGACGAGTTCCAATACCTGACAAGGGAGGAGATTAGAACCTTCGACGTGGACACTGCCGACTATGCCGACATGAAGTCATTCTCGAATACCCCCAAAAATTGCACGGCACTCACACCGATTAGCTCCCAACCCCTGACCCTAAGTATCTGGAGATAAGGGTCCTCCAGGGTTCTTGTCCCCCACTTAAAAAATCTAGTGAAAGATTTGAAACATGAACTAACCAAGTACCAAACTCATACCGAATCTCCTGTACTAGAAGAAGCACGTTGTAAACTATCAAAACTTTAAATTCTACGTCTGTCGTGGGCAAGTTCTTTGCCACATGCGTAGATTCCTTGCATTCAACCAGAAGCTAATATAAAGTTAGTAAAAAATATGCGACACAGCATAAAACTCGCTAAAGTCAAGAAACACAGACCGAAAATTCAAGTTACATCCAGTAAACCTTAGCAGAATTCTAACGTTTGTGAAAAAATACACAACACTACGTACAAACTCGAGTAAACCCAGACTGAAAATTCAAATCCAGGACCGAGTCTTAAGGAAATACAAAATTAGTAAAAAATATGCAACACTTAGCAGAAAACCTGCTAGACTCGAGTAAACCTGGACCGAAAATTCAGGTCTAGATCCGACTCCACAACATAAATATGCAAAACTTAGCTAAAACATCACTAACTTCAAGCAAAGGGGCCTGAAATTCAAGCCCACCATTTAGGTTTATTGGAGTGACGTCATTAGAGTAAACCATGACGTCATGAGATCATGTGACTTCCGTCTAGTAGAATAAACCTTGACGTCATTTCCAGTCAATAGAGTAAATCTTGACAACATGAGATGTGACTTCTGGTCAATAAGGTAAGCCATGATGTTCCTTCCGGTCAAACTGCTAGGAGCCGAAATTCCCCAGATCCAATAGGAGAAGAGGTAGCAAAACGTGCATTCCATATCTGAAGTAAACCTCCTTTGCAATCATCTCCATGCATCTCAGTAGCACTCAAGTAAACCTTGATGTCACTTCCGGTTGCATCTCACTCAAGAAAACATCTCATCATGACGTAGCAGAAGAAAACCTTGACTTCACTAAGAAAACCTTACATTACGCGAAGAAACCTCGATGCGTCGACGTTACTCAAGAAACCCTCCCGGAGGGATCTGTCTCCGACCACATCGTAAATCCCCTATACTTACGGCTGGTCCCTTTACAGGATTACAAGCAACCAAGGCATTTTGGAATTCTGTTATGTTGCACAGTTCTCTCACGCAAAGTTTAAAATTCGATAAAACACGGTACGAGGTCAACCATGCAGAAAAATCAGCGCACTGTAGTCTATTTCTTCCAACATGTTAAGTACTTTAAAATACCTGGACCTGTTATTGGACGAAAACCTTCTGACCATATCCGACCCCATGCCATGGCAAATCTATTATGCAAACCTTTCTCTACAAACTTCGTAGCATGTAGGGCAAATGAGTGAGTGTTACCATCTATTTACAGTCATCACATCTGTGTGACACCTTTAGTATCTACTAATAAAAACGTCAAAGATGCTTTTCCAAACTAAACCGCTGCTCTGCGAACACCCCTGGTGGCATTACAGACACTTTCTTGTTTCACTGTCAAGGTTCTCCCTTCCCTCTGTTAACAAATTTATTTAACTAAATTTTTGCAAATGTTTATGTACCACTAATTTGGATATGTAGCTGTTACTCAATTTAAAAATGATCCACATTCAGATCAGATAAATTACTACCCCTGTCATTTGTTCAAAAAATGTTTTAATCTATTATTATAGTCAACACTACGGAATACCTAGAAATACAAAAACTTATTGGTCCAAACCCTTATGCATTCGATCTGGGTACTCAACGATTACAAACCTGTTAAACTTGTACAAGCAAGTTAATAATAATAATCATAATAAATGAATTTATTTGGCATGACTATTGAAAAGGTACCTGTGGGATTATAATCGCTTGCGCAAGACACAACAACACATCTCCACAAGCAAGCAAGCAAAAACAAAACCAAAAACAATGCACATATGTCAACAATCTTAGTAATTACTACTCGTTAAAATTTCTGGCCAGAAATTCACCCAAGATTAATTTCAATTAACCTGCTCCTGAAGGAAAGCAAAGACGTGACAGATACGGCAGCTAATTCCAAGCCTTAACAACACAGTTTGCAAAATGGTTCCAATGGTTGCAAAATGGTTCAGCTGGTATCGCTGACGTTAACAACCAACTTCCAGCAATGATCCTGAGTACACCCATCTCTCATTGTAAATAAAGAATGTGGGTTTATAAAAAGAATAAAATGAAGAAGTTCTAAATACTGACCCCTGTGGAACACCGCTTGTTACAGCTCCATCTCTAGAAATGGCTGACCCAACCACAACACGGTGAAAACGAAACAAAAGAAAATAATTGATTCATAATAGGAGACATCCGCCAAACCCCAGAAACTCTAGATTGGCCAGCAACTTAGGGACCAGTCATTATTAAATGGCCGGGGAAGGAGGTGCAGAGAAAAAGAAAATGTGACCACCAAATTTCGATCGATTTCCCCCCCCCCCCTTCGAGACCCTGAAAAAAATCTTGGTGCCCCCCACTCAAGTTCTAAAGTAATGTGACCCCCCCCCCCACCCCCCAAAAAATACATTGGCTCTCCACACCAACCGTTACCATTAGTTGTAAGGAAACGTGTCTCGTTTTTAACGAAAAGACATGTTGGATTAAAAATGTTTTATAAAATGTTCCTTACACCCATCTCTTGTCGAGATTCATACAATAATTATGACTAACACACTGTTTGCTTGTATGCCCACATCCGTGACCTAGTCAGCACCTGAAAGACCGAAGAAGCCAAGAAACCAGGTGCCAAGGCTTTTCTACAATTTTTTTGTAAAAGCTACACCTGCAGAAATGGTGCTAATAGCTTTAAAACCTTATATAACACTTACATTATGGCGGGTCTGGGGGCGCTTGCTCCACCTCTTTCCAGAAGCTGAAGAGTTTTTATAAAATTTGACTATTTTGAGGTCCCAAACTGACGTTTTCTTCCAGTTGGTCAGTCAGTTTTTGACCACCCCACCTATTGATGGGAGCTGACAAATTTATGAACCCCACCTCCCCTTTGAGAGGGTCCAAAAACTTCATGATCCCCCAATTTCCTCCAGTTCCTCCCCGCCCCCACCCCCGGCGATAAAAAATGACTGGTCCCTTATCAGAATGTGTTACTGATTCAAATTCCTTAGCAAAATCAAAAAAATCAGTCCAAGCAACATCAGTAACTGCCTCCTGATCAACTGCTTTGGTCCATCGTCAAGAACAGAAAGTAATTAGAGGCAGATAGACCTCCCAGGAACAAAGCCAAACTGGGCTTTATTTAGTAGGTCTTTATTTATCAATGTACTGTAACGTTTCAGTTCGAATTAGTTTCTCCATGATCCTACAGGAAAACACATGTGGGATGCTTAGCCAGCGTTAAATTAGCCAGGATCCAATGGATTTCCCTTTTTGAAAACCGGGACAATAGGTGCCATCTTCCAGCAAGCAAGAATTGTACCAGACATTAGGAATTTACCAAATGTCCACACAAGTCGGTAACTAATCTGACCATAACTCTGTAGACAGTCTATCAGGTTTAACAGACTGGCTTACCTTAACAGATGCAATTTTGTCCCTGACCACGTATGCAGGAAATTAAACCGATTTACAGCTGAGAGAACTCAAGAGTGGACATTGATTGTTATCCTCAATGAATTTTGGACACATTTGATGCGATGAAACTGCATCAGTACATTGATTAAATTCCCTAATAGAATATTGAATTTATATCTACAAATAGTGGCCTTAACATAGGAACAAATAGCTGATATTTGCTCTACATTACAGCCATCTGAAAGGTAAAAAAAAACTGAATGCTATGTCTTATTGTACGTCAAAACACAAAGCTTCAACATTCTCAGCTACGGAAATGCCTGGAATTCGGCTACTGCTAGACCTGCTAGCCATCAATCCTTCTCCCCTCCCTCAAGTGCTACAAGTCAGTAATAGAATCACCAAACCAGGTCTGTTACCCCAAGACAGAGATTCGGCGTGTAGTTGTTGAAATTCCTCAATTTTCGTGACGAGACTCCGCGTGTTGAAATGTATTTTAAAAGACCAGCAAGTAGATTAACATTAGGATTAATAATTGAGTGTGCCCTGAAATTCGTCCGGATCTACAAGGTGCTCTAGTTTTGAGCTAAGTGGCAATGATCACCTGCGAACAAAGCACTATACTAGAGGTAAAAGTAGGCCTGCAACAAATACATGCAACAACAAAAATTCTTTTCAGTACACAGTTCTTTTATCAATAATTGCACTGTGCTAGACATGTGTTGATTTTGCCATTTTCTCTGGTTCTAGCGAATACAATGATCACCACGATGGTAGCATGGAGTCCCAGTTTGCGAATAGTATCAGTTACCTGCTGCAGTTTTACAACTAATCCGTGGAGTAATGATTAAGTAACTAAATATAAACACAAACTGAGTAAAAAAACATAATAAACAGGTATGGTAAAGACAGCGATGAAGCCATTCAGCACCTTCATCAGGCTAACCCAACACGATTCAGTTTAGATTGCCACATTCGCCACAGTAATAAACCGTAGTGAAAATGCTAGGTCGTATGAAGCTGTTCCAGATCAATATTTGGAAAGACTCACCATTCGCAGTGTTGAGTGCGTGCTACGTGGATTCTAATGTACATTCTGTACATCTGAAAGGTTGTGAGTCTTCTCGGCCATAGACATTGCCCCGGGTGCTAGCATTGAACAATTTAGTTCATTGCAGTTTGTGCCAGTTCGAATGATGTGATGTTAATTCACCAACATCAAATTATTCGAGCTGGCACAACTCAAACTTGTACATTTGATTGCTTCAGCTGGATGGTTCCCAAATTGCTCAATTCTAGCACCTTGCCATGTTCAAGAACACCCACAACCTTTCAGATGTACACTTCCTACGTTAGAATCTCCAAGTAGCACACTCAACACTGTGTCCAGTGAGTCTATCAAAATTTTGATCTGGTACAGCTTTACACGATCTATAAATTTCACTACCACATGGTTTATTACTGTGGTAAATGTGTGAATTTAAATCGTGTTGGGTTTGCTTGATAAAGGTGCTAAAATGACTTCATCACTCAACTTTGGCTTTTATGGTACGTTAAGTGACCTGGTTGGTCATTATGTTTTCTGCTCTGTTTGTGTCTCTATTCAGCTCCCCTAATCGTTACTCCACTCTCCATTATATTTAGTCACTCAAGAGAATATCTTGATTGCTACAGTTAGCTTTGGTATTGGCAAGTTTGAACCCATGCTAGATCCAGACGGCCACTTATCAAAATTTGTACAGCCGTGCGAGTCCAAGAGCATTCACAGGACACACATTTTTCCATCCATGCTTTTGGTTTAGAAAGCAGTGTGTTCACACTCACCGTAATAGCATCAATTTTGTTAACAGTATCGGTCTGACCTGACTTATCACGGAGAAAATGTGCTGTGTTTAAGCCCTTCATACTGAATGGAATTGTACAATTGCCTAAATCCTTATCTTTGGTTTCATGCAGAAGACCCTTATTCAGTTTTAGATGAATCATTTCTGCAAAACGTTTTAATTGCTTAAGCAGCAAAACTTCTATTTTCACCTCCAAATTGCTGGTGTTAAACTCCACCAATGTCTTCAAATCTCCAATAAGGCTGTCAACCAACTTCACATCCCGACAGCTTACACTCACGTTGGTGGTCTTCAAAGGACGAAGCTTTTTCCAAACTGGACATTAGACGGTTCTTTAAATATGGTGTTAGAAATTTCTCAGCACAGGATGTTACGTTGAACTGGTGCTATCAAGCTTCACATTAATCGTCATCATATTGAGTTATGTTTCAAGGTTTGCGATCACAATAGATGAATGTTGTCTTACAATAGTGGTAGGACCAAATGATGATCCAGAGTCACTATGTAGATTAGCCAGTCCATGCCCTGAGGTGGAACACAGTTTAAACGAACTTCAAAGTGGTGTGAATTCAAATTTGAACCCCTTTTATAGCTGTAACATGGATTAGCCTCTGTTGCAACAAATGGGACGTCAGATGCCTTCATTTAAACCAAACTGCCTTTTTTACGATCTTATCGTAAATATACACTTATTATTGAAGCACTACGAGGTTGGAAGCCCTCAAACATACCCAGGAGCTGGGTGTTATCATCGATCTTAACCTAACATTTGAGAAGTAATATACAAAAGCCTGCATCAGTTATAGCGATTATCAACTGAATTATCAATTCATGCACAAAACTCGTCTATCTGTGACTATATCTTATTCTTGTTAGGCCCCTCTTAGAGTACGGTGTTCACTTTTGGTATCCCTTTCTTGCCAAGTACATGTGCCCCTCGAAAGAGTGCAACGACGGTTCATCAAACATATCTTCGTTCTCTACAATATCCCGTACGGCCAATGGCTACAATGTCTGAACCTCCACACTCTCTTTTGTGACGATTAACATGGTCTTATCACCACCTAGAAAATTATCAGACTCAATCATTTTTTGTGGGGGGGCTCAGTTATAAGATTTTTTCTCGGTCAACCATCATCGTTCCAGTAGAGACCATCTTTCAAAATTGTCGCTCAACACGTTTTGCACAGCCTTTCTGAATTCACCTTCTTCAATAGAGTTGTTACATTATGAAATTGTTTGTCATCTAGCGTAATCACTACCAAAACTGTTACCAGTTTAAAAACAGACTTGATGACTATACTGCGGTCTACACTGTCCAGCAGATCGGTTTATGCAGTACCAACGTTTCATTCTCACCATATTCTCACTACACTAATGCTTCATGATTCTCACTGTATTCGAGCATCCTGCGTGAAATAGTTTTGCAACATTTACATACGTTAGAGTAAGTGTAGCAAAATCGCTTCTCACGAGGGGAAAAAAATAGGAAAATGAATGCCTTTGCAATACTTGCACGCGTCATGCGGAAAAGCCAACCGTGTGGAATGTACCTTTAAGAGAAAACGAATTGAAGATGTGCATGAACTGATACAATTCTACTGTTAATAGTTGTAAATAACTTGTTGATGGAGACAAATAATGTTAAGGATCCATCGCATTTGCTAAAAACTGACGGCAGTCTGGTATTTAAAAATATAGTATACTATTTATCAAAACTACATGCTGAACATATTTATTGAAGTCATTTATTTTATTATTTATTTATTATTTTTAGTGTAAAGATATTTGGGCACGTTTGTTTAGACATGTATGCTGGCCGGCCACCAGGCACTGCATATGTATGCTTGTTGCTTAGTTTCCGGAAGCTGACAGTTTTACTGCTAATGTAGAACAAAGGAATAAAAATTTTAATAAGCACCACCCAACACCGAAACCACCTCATATTGGCTTATTATATAACGTCGCAGATTTATCTTATAAATTCCCGTCATTTCTGAGAGGTGGTCAGCTATTATTGATGTAAATATGAGCCTTTGTTGCAATGTTTTTTTTTCAGGTGGACCATCAAAAAGAGACAAATGGTGAAACCTTCTGCTTAGGTTTGTCCAAAATGGCTATTGGTACTTTTTCTGGAGAAAATGCTTCCGTATCAAAAAAAGAACGCGCTCATTTAATTTCTTTTTCCATGACTCACGGACTTGGAGGTATTTCTGCTCTCAACATCAAACCCTTAGGGAAACCTTTGCGCTCGAATTTGAACAAAACTAGGGATAACTTTTTTTTCATAAATGCATCCCATGGGGACACTATTCCTTTCAAATTTAGTAACTTAAAGTTGCTTTTAACCATAAATTTGGGACCTTGAGGAACAATTGGGGGACAATTTTGACCATGAATTCGGACTATGAAGGATAATTTGCTCTCGGCACGATTTTGTACATAAATTTTGACCTTAAAATTGGACCTTAAAGGACAATTTTTCTTTCGAACTTGGTGACTTAGGGTTGGTTGCTTTTGTCCATAAATTTTGGACCCAGAAATTTATCCCTCAAATTTGGGTGCCGCTTTTGACCACAAATTCGGGCCCCTGAAGAACAATTTACCCACGAATTTGGTGACTTAAAATCACTTTTGTCCATACATTTTGGAACCCGGGAAAGACTTTAGCATTGAAATTTGGGAAATTAGGGTCGCTTTGTTCATAAATTCGGGACCCTACAGGATAAGTTTGCTTTATACTTGCGGTCTTATTTTTCACTATAAATTCGGATTACGAAGGACAATTTTACCCTGGAATTTGGTGACTTAGGCTCGCTTTTGTCCATAAATGTTGGCCATAAATTTGATCCCTAAAGGACAATTTTGCTGTCAAATTTGATGACTTAGGGTTTGTTTCGTCAGTTAATATCGGAACTGGAGGTCATTACAGCCCTTTATTTGTCCACAAATTCGTGACCCTGGGGACACTTTTGCTTAAAATTTGGGGAATTAACAGGGTTGTTTTAACCATAAATCTTGACCTTGTGAAAAATTTGTTTTTAAATTTGGGGAATTAGCCTCGCTTCTTTCCATAAATTCGGTAGGGGACATCGGGAACAGTTGTAACATTTTTCACTCGATCAGGAATTTTTTGTGACCAAACTTTTCGAGGTAAAAAAACTAAACTCAAGCTCATACGAAAGCCACATATCTCTGCTTTGCTCACGAATTTTATTTTCGCTTTAATTAAGTTTGGTTGTGGAGAAAAAAATAAATCTGTTGAGCAATGCAGATGTTTCAATTGACCCGTGTTGAAGGGGCAGTTGTAACACACCATGCGGTCAATTGTAACAATAGTTTTATTGCACTGTTAAACATTTTACACACTGATAGAACGAAAAGAAATGAATAACAGATAACGGCCACAGTAACAAAATACAATTTTGCAAGATAACAGGTAAGCTGTATATCGTAGGCCAGGGCCGTAGCCAGGAATTTTTTTATACCCCCGCACCAGAATTAAAATGTAGCGCCTGCCCCCCCCCCCCCCCCCCCACTCTTTCCCACAAACAAATGATCCCATTCCCCAATGAATATTTTTTTCCTGGTTGCTAGTATGAGTTTTTTGAAAAATATTTTCGACGTGCATATTAATGAAACCTAGACTTAGGAATTAGTTTAAGTCTGTGCGACTCAACTATGAGCCCGAGGACGGCATTTTGCGGCAATTCGGGGTATTTTTTTTAAAAAACGTTTTTAAAAAAACGTTTGTGGTTTTTTTTTTTCCTGATTACTGGGTTTAAAAGCAAATTAATAAACAAGTCCTTTTAACGCAGTATTCAACATTTTTTTTATTACCATCAGTGCTTTTTTTTTGTAGATTACCGTTTCCGTGTTTCAACAATATAACTCGGCTCCTGAAAGAGACTTAAAAAAAAATAAACTATAGTCATTTTCATGTTTGGCGTGAAACTACGTTGAAATTATAAATATGTATGATTAACTCATTCGAAACTGTAAGCTTTTTTCAGAAACAAGCTATTTTTATTTCGATTACCAACAAAATGACTATAATCTCAGGCCGCGTAACCATGGCTTCGGCTCTCATGGAAGCTTTCAATGTTTAACCATGTTTTTCCTCAAATTCTGAACTTTAGATTTTTCTTTGTTTGGAATTTTACGATTTTTCACAGGATTAGGAGAGCATGATCTTTCTTTTGAAACCTTCACCGCCTTTTTACGTTACGCAGTTCTCTGGAAATAATCTCGAGTTTGTAAATAAATCTCGATATCGTAGTCCGCTATGAAGGCATCGTCGCTATCCTCGCCTGAAGAAAACCCCAGTGTGCTTAACTTTTGCATTCATTGGATCCATATCTCCTTTGTATTGCTTAACCGAGATATTCCAAGCAAGCAACGCAGTACCGTAAATCGTGAATTACACGCCCATGGGCTTATGCAGTTAATTTGGCAAAAATAGGGAGTGGGCTTTAAATCAAGCATTATCAATTTTCTAACCTTTCTGGACTTCTATTACAGAAAATTCGAAGCTTTTGAACGATCTCTGAAGACCAATTTGTACATCCTTTTAATTGATGTGAAGAAGGGAGGAGGCTTAGGTGAGAGATGCCCAGGCCTTGTGCAGGTGCTAGGAGCTAAAGGAAGAGTACACTATTACTACAGGGAGAGCCTGAAGGGGCCAGTAAACATAGCAAGCAGTGCTATCTTTGTTCACATCATATAACTTTGCAGGGGTGGGCTTTAACTCCTCTATTTCATGATTTTGACTTTACAGCATTTTGGGGGGTGGGCTTTAGCTTCAACTGGGCTTTTAATACACAATTTACGGTAATCCTCGTCGTCAGAAGATGTATCACCACAGACTGCACTTTTCTTGGGTTGACAGCCAATTTTACAACGAATCAGTTGTAACGTCCTGTTACAACTAGCCCATATCGGCCGGCCATTGCCCAAACCTACCCGACCACTATGCATCCCAATGGGACAATTGTAACACGGGACAGTTGTAACACGTTTAATTTCTCAGTGATGATAGTAGATAGCGAGACATGACTGGACAAGTATGTGCCCGAGGCTGTTGACTAACTTTTCCTGGACCAGCGTCATTTTAGCTTCGTCCAAACGACTTCTACACACGAAAATCTATTTTTGAACCTTGAAAGTAAATAATTGACACTCTCGAAAATAAGTGATTACTCCGTATTGTTCAGACATGCTGAAACAAACTAAGACTTGTATCCGCTTAATCTAGATATAAGGCCAGCCCGAAGTGCTCATCTCTGTAAATGCAGGGCACTGGGGGACACTTTTGCCCTAAAATATGGGGACGTAGGGTCGCTTGTCTCTGTAAATGTGTGACACTGAGGACACTTTTGCTTCCAAGTCTATTTACAACAGTTATGACGGCATGTTATTTAGATGTTTATAGGTTCGCTTTTGTCCATAAATTCGGAACACTGGGGGAATCCTTTTACTTTCGAATTTTTGGCTTAGGGTAATTTTGCCCACAAATTCGAGACACTGCTGGCACACTGATGCTTTCAAATTTGTGGAATACGATAACTTTTGACCATGAATTTAGTACAATGGGGAACACTTTTGTTTACAAAGTTGGGAATTTAGGATCACTATGTCCGTAAATTCGGGGCCCTGGGGGACACTTTTGCTTAACCCCTCAGCGCAAATGCGTGTAAAAGGGTTAAATATGGGAATTAGGGTAGATTTTATCCAAAAATTTGAGATTTTGGGCGACACTTTTACCCTCAAATTTGGGAAATTTGGCATCAATTTTTTATGTGCTGTTTCGAGTATGCCTGTAGCTTGCATTTTTCGATACCAAGCACCCAAAAAAAAAATAATAGTAATGAGATGAAGCAGTCTATGCACGAGGTGCACTCCTATTTGCCGATCCGTAGGTTTCAACGTTTATTGTGGTGCCATCTTATTGTTTCTTTATTGCTTATTTGTAACCATGTCGTTACCAATCAATTATCTTCAACCACTTAATCACTTATTATTGCCATTTTTAACCAATTGCGATCAAGCCATATACAAAGCCATATATCAAGCTGTCGACGCGCCATTAAGCCTCAATCCCCCCCCCCCCCATATACAAAAGGTACCCTAGGATAAACCTAGGATAAACGGCGTAAAAACTAGGTGAGCAGTTTTTTTGTCAACAAGGAGAAGCTGATCAGACAGATCTTTTGAAAAACATAATAAGAACCGTCGATTTTGCAGTAACGAACATAATAAAAAGTTATAATGTGTGAAATGGCCCAACAAGAAATAGTCGGAGCCTGTCGATACCTTCAGATTTACTGTGAAATTGCCTTTAATAAATATTTTGTGCTTCTGGCGCATCTCTTCCAGGTAGAACAGAGCAAGCCAGAGCAAGAAGCCAGATGAAGCAGTCAGAAATAAAACGTGATTTTAAAGTGTGATGACAACATGTCTTGTAGTCGAAGCAGAGAAACTTGTAAAATAAAAAGTAAATACCTTAAGTGTACAAAAATTATGACTGTCGAGTGCAGATGCTTAGTTCAGGGGTTAGGTCTCGTGCAGAGAAAGAGAAGGCATTACAAGCAACCCAGGTGGAAGAAGTCGACTCCTCGCGCATGAAGGTAATGGACGAGGGAATTAAGTTGTGACACGAAATAAGTTGTAGGGAAAGGAAGAGCGGCTTTGTCTTGTCATCAAATATTCATAGCTATTACAACAGCCCCCCTCGGATGCAAAGATAAAGACTAAGGCTGCGTTAGGGCTCATTTACGTACCGGTGTCGCTTGGTATTCTTGCAGCTAGAAATTCGTTGCGAACCTAAGTGTGGTGGCAGTTATCATGGCAACAATACGGAATCATTACAGTATTTAAAATACTGGATGTACTTCAAAACAGTGCGGAAATAACGGCGCGCAACAATACAGCGCCATCGTAACAGCAAGACGACAATACAGCGCACGACATAAGGGCACGTTTAGGCAACCACTCGCTTTTGCATTCTCGCAGCTAGAAGCTAGAAATCACCTCAAATTCCAACATGGCGGCAGTTTTATGTCAGCCGCCTCGCAACGAAAACAGCAAATAACGTGAGTTCAGAAGCGTTTGGGAAAATTGTTTCGTCAAGAGGAATTCTTTATATTATTGGCACGGATTATAAGACTGCAAGTATTTACTCAAACGATGTCGGATTTAGCTAATCCATTTAGCGTTGTTGCCATGGCAATGTCACCTTTGCCATCGCGATTGAGTTCTAGCTGCGAGAATTCAAAAGCGAGTCGTTGCGTAAAAGCGCCCTAACAGCACGCGACGAAATAGTGCAACGAAAAAATAGCTCGGGATAAAACCGCGTCCGGAAAAAAATCGCGCAAACGTTGTTTAAAAACGATGACGTTTCGAGAATTGTCAGTGCTCTCCTCAAATCAAAGTACAGAGCTAGTGCGCCACAATTTTTACAAACCTAGACAATTTTTTTCATGTGCTGATGAGGGGGCGGGAGAGGGTAATTTGTTGCCTGCAGGCACTTGTTCTGTCTTACTTACTTACGAAAAAAGAAAATTTTGGCAAATAGTCGTTGAAAAACGATAAGTTATGGGATCTGGGTACAAATAACAATTTTGAAGTAAATAGTTTTGGCCAGCATTACATTACACAGCTACAGAAAAATGACTAGTACAAAACGTAGCTATGGGAAGTAAAAGGGGTGAACAGGGGAAACTCAGGACAACAGAAAAAGCGCCCGAAAGTAACAAATCATGGGCCCCCCCCCCCCCCCATCCCCATCAGCACATACAAATTGGTTTTAGAAGTGTGCAAATTGTGGAACACTAGCTTTCTACTTTGATCTGAGGAGAGCATTGACAATTTTCGAAATTCCATCGTTTTTAAATAACTTTTTGCGCTGTTTTGTCTCAGGCTGCTTTATACAAGCTGTTTTGTCGTCTCGCTGATTTGTCATGCGCCGTACTGTCGTCGCCGTACTGTCGTTATCACGTCGCTGTTTTGTCGTACGCCGTTATTTCCGTGCTGTTTTGACGGAATACCTAAAATATTCAACTTGACTTCGGTGGCCGTAGGCTTAAAGACTAATTTTGGCTACATATTTACCAAGCTACCAAACTCCCCACATTAAATTTGGGAATATTCGTTCCACAGGCATAAGTGGGCTATAGACATGATTTCTTTCCTTTTATCCCTCAATGGATGAGGGTTCCACAATCATGAGTGTGCAAAACATACTTTCTTCTTTAGTTTATTCCTTTATGGAAGATTCTCCCACAAACAGTGGTCTCTGCAAACTCAGTTAATTCCTTTAAAAAAATAAGTCGACGCACACATTTTCTCAAATTTCCCTCACCTTGTAACTTTGAGTTTATAGCTTCATTTGACAGCTTTTTTTTTTATATATAGCTTATGCTACAGTTTTTTGCACTAGTGGTTTTATAGTGGGGTGTCGTACCCTTCCGATGTTTGCCCAGTCTGCAAAACGGTAGCAAAAATTAATTAATAATATGTTTTTACTAGTCGGGAAACTATTAAAACTGGCAGGCCATACCACCTTGCCAAAATGATAAGTTAAAAATTACGTTCAGATTTTTAGTGGTGTCTTTACAGTCTTACTAGAAGAACCTTCACCCAGTGGGGTTACGGCACGTAAAACACTGAAACTACATTTTCTTGGAAACTCTTTTACATACATTACCGTCTCCGCCTTGACACGTAAGTGATAAGAACGACAAGTAAGTAAGTTAAACATGTACGTAGTAGGCATGTGCAAAGAGTTTGGACATTAAATAGTTTGTTGAAATTAATAAATATGCCAACCTATTTTGTTTAATCGAGCAGGAATATGATAAAAAAAATTTTAAAATTTTCGGCGTGTCTAATCGAGAAACTTGAGTATTTGCCAAAATGTGCAAACTACTTTGCACATTTTATCAAATTCTCTAAGCTGATCGATTAGACACGCCAGCAATTTTTTTATTTTAGAAAATTTCCTGCTCGATTAAACAAAAATAAGTCAGCATATGTAATAGTTTTAACAAATTCAGTGTTGCTCGATTAGACACGCCGACAAATTTTATTAATTGTATCAAATTCCGTAAGTATCGGTTTAAACCGGTTTAAACAAGTCGGCAAATTTAATAAGTAGGCAGCTGCGCAACTTTTAGCTCTCTCCGACGTCTCTGTTTGCCGACTTTCTCTGTTTGCCGACTTTCCAGGCTTTAGATGGACGCATCAACCCCACCACCTCCCCAACACTTTGCACATCCCTATAAAATCATACTCGAGCGTTAACTTTACATTTATTTGCCGATCATCAAATCTTTATTTTCATCTTCTGTCTGTTTCTCCGTACTTGGGATCGCGATGAACCTGCGTGCAATTAAGACTTCAACGAGTGGTTTTATTTTGATTGCCGCCATATCCTAAACGTACACAAAAACAAGTTCGTTTGAAGTTTATCGTCAGGATTACCTGAAATAAAGTCAAAACAGGAAAGGAGCACAAACAATCGTTTCCTGTAAAGTTTTGATAACACAATATTATTGTTCCCGCCAACATTTTCCGCCAGCAAATTATTCTAATGCTACATCACCAACATCGCTTAATAACTTTATATTCTTAGCTATCAGTCGTTTTAGCTGGCAGAACAAAACGCAGTTCACGAAGCCGAGAAGAAGAAAAAATTATTCCATGCGGACACAATGAAATGATTAGTAAGTGCTTTTTCTTGTAACACCCAAGTTTTAGTGCTTTTATTATTTTTTCCTTTCGGTATACCACGCCTGTCTCCAACATTTTCCAGACCCCACCGTTATTGTTTGTAAATGAGGTGCCATCTTCGCCGAGCTTCATCCATCATTGTTAAGCGATAATTAATTATGGTGGGCCAAGTCTGGCCCGTGATAGACACCCCCATTCCTCCGCCCGCCTCCCCCACGACAAATCGATTAGTCAACCTTTCTATTCTCCGCGCAGTTTCCTTTTTTTGTCTTCTTGTATTGCCTTCTCTTCCTTCGTGCTCTATTGACCTTAATTTCAAGCGAACGAAAATGAATGCAAAATTCTTGACCCGACTATCCTTTTCTGAAGACAGCCATTTTAGGGTGTGGCCCGTTGCATTCGTAAACCTAATCTGTCAATGTTATTCAAGGGTCATTATGCCTTAAAGTTACACTTTGAAGTTCCCGACACCTCGAAAGACACCAACAAAGGAAGCCTTGCGTGTAAAAACAAATTAAACTCCTGAATCTTAGAGACGTGAAAGCCTAATACTGCCCGACAAAGCATTCCCAACACCCCCTGTCTGGAGACGAAAGTTTAAAAACACTGGCGCCTTTAATGAAAACGATTGTCTTTTTTCAATTGTAAGAATTAAAGTACTTGCAAATTTACACCAATATTTTTTCATGTTAGAACTTTTCATGACGAAACTGAACCGACATTCCCTCTGACTATTTTCGAGCATCCTGCGCGAAATAGCTTTTGCAATATTTACTTAGGTTTGAATGAACGTAACAAACCCTTCTCATACAAGGAAAAAACAGGTAAATGAAGGAGGTTGCAACATTTACATACGTTTGAACTAAAGTTGCAACACTGATGCTCACAGGGAAACCTACACGGGAGAAGCACCTTTAACAACAGTCTACAGAAAAAGCTAAAGTTTAAAAGTCATTAATATTTTTCAATTCGTTATTATAAACGAAGGAAACTAAATACATACTCGAAAAACAAGCTTGTGAGGATTCCTGGGAACCCGAGCCAGGCCCGGACTGGATCATTTCTCGTGACCGGGCTCATAACATTTTGGCCCACCAAATTAACACTTTGGCCCACTCATATTAACATTTTGGCCCACCAAATAAAAAAAATTGGCTCACCGAATTAGTTTTTCTATAAATTTACAGGCACCTAACCCCACTCCCCCTTTACAGCATTCAGTTGAATCGATCATTACAAAATTAAGCACATGAACAAATTCAAAAAAAAGTGTGACGCTGATGGCTTACATGTCTTTTTCTAATATCTGTTCCTTTAGAGCTTTAAGTTTTTTAAGGCTTACATCCGTATTTTATACGCTTAAGCGTTTTTTAATACTAATATCCCTTTTTTTTTCTTGTTTTAGCAAGAATAACACTCTGTAATCACCTTAAAATAACTGTTATAAGAGAGTCTTTTCCATGGCTGATTCGTTTTATACTGCTAAGAGTGACTTTTGCACCCAATTTCATGTTTTTAGCTTGATCTATAAAAATTGTTGCCCAAACCCCTGGGAGGCATCACGAAGAGGTTCTGGGGCGGGAAGGGGAGGGTACTGATGGCACTTTGGGTATTTCATTGGGATCCATAGCTGGTTCGATTTTTACTGTTAAGAAAGACTTGTGTACCAAATTTATGCTTTCTGCAAAATTTCTGCAAAAATGTGTTACTCCACTTAATGATTTCTGCCCAGTGCTCTACAATAATAATTGGTCAGCCGATGCTAATACTGCAGCAACATCAAAATCGTGTTCAAAAGACCCTGATCGGTGTTAATACCTACATTTTGATCTGTACAAATTGAAAATTGGTCCATTGGTTTGATCTCTAGGTGAGAGCAAAAGTTCTAACCCATTTGGCTTTCCGTGTCAAGAATAATGTAGTCACATTAAAATAGCATGCGAAAGGCCCTAGGCCTTGTCCAGACCTACGTTTTAAGCTATAGAACTTGAAAATCGGTTCTGTGGTTCGATCTCCAGGCGAGGACGAAGAGTCCCAACAGCAACATTAATGATTTCTGCCAAGTGCTCTGCAATAATAATTGCTCTGCCGACAAGAATACTGCAGTCACATCAAAATCGGGTTCAAAAGGCCCTAGTCGGTGTTAATACCTACATTTTAACCTACACAAATTGAAAATCGGT
>JAHWFP010250765.1:21065-37968 GCA_023313725.1 Lithobius niger
TTGTAGTTACGTTAAAATAGCCTGCGAAAGGCCCTAGGCCTTGTCCAGACCTACGTTTTAAGCTATAGAACTTGAAAATCGGTTCAGTGGTTCGGTCTCCAGGTGAGGGCAAAGAGTCCCAACAACAACAACAAGAACAACAAGAAGAAGAACAACAACAACAGTAATGGCTATGCTGTGGACGCCGAACGGTTTGATTGTTGTCATTAAAATTTGTAATGTGGTGAAATAGTTACGACACGACCCCAAATACCGAATTTCGTTGGTCTATGTCAATTCTGGGCGAGACTACAGGAGTTCAAAGTTTGACGTTTAACATGAAAGTTCACGCTGAGGCTTGCATAAGGACCTTACATAGGGATACTTGGCTTAGGCTTTGCAGAGCAAATAGATTGATCTACTGAAACGCCTTATAGCTGTCTTTTAAAATTGTGTTAGTCTTAAAAGTCTGATCTAAGGGACTGTTCATTATTTATGAACGGGGGTGGGCCAGCGAAAATGAGGGGGGGGCGTCATCAAACCGTAACTATGTGGAGACTGGGGGGCCAACATTTTTTTTTGAAGGTCCTATCAGAAGGGAGGTGGGGTCAGGTAAAAAAAAATGGGAGAGAGTAAGTCAACAGAAAGTTACAGAATGTTAATGTAATAAATTTATTTAGCTCAGCACATTCCACAAGGTTTTTAAAGTAGGCCTAGTACGTTTCATACACTCATTTCATGAAAATTAAAATTGCAATACAATTTTTTTTGGGGGGGGGGTGCAAAAAATTGTCTAACACCAGAGGGGGGAGGTCATGAATTTTTTTTATACTGACGACAACAATCCGCCAGCCCACCCCCATTGGTAAATAATGAACAGTCCCTAATAAAAAATAAATTACAAAATGAAATGGGTTATGAGTTGTTCAACATACATGTAGAGGAAATCAGCTATGGCGAATCAGATAATGAACCCAAACTGGCCTTGGAGGTCACTGCCAAGGTCATCGAAACGATCTCATTTAAACTATACAAGATAGACACAAATAAGAAAGTTTGCATGGAACGTGAACCTAATCCCACGTAGGATGCAGAACAGAAATCACGTCATAAAGACGTAAGATGTGGGCAAAACAACATGTATAGTACCATAGCCGACTTCATAGATAAGGCCATACCGTGGGACCTACCAACTGCCCTGGGAGCCACGCGATCTCTTGACAGAAAGCGGAACTAAGAGCATTTAGCGGGATACTTTCTACATGAGGTGGACTAATTTATTCTGCACAGTGAGAATCGCCAATGTGCTAATTAAATTTTAAAAGCACCGAACAGAGACAGGAGGCAGAAAACCAAGGTGCACAAAATCACACACTGGATTGTGACGTTTTGGTTTCGGATATTCTGTTATCCATTATCAAACAACAATATTTCAAAAGCAAGTACTTGTAAGTCATGGCAAGAACTCTAAAAATCCCAAAAAACATTCACTGAAGCATGTAACAATAAAAGCAGCAGTCCTAAATTTCACACAAGAAAAAGAACGTAAGTCAGACACAAAGGAATGACAATAGGAAACCAACAAATGTTGTGCAACGTTTGTGCAACGCAGATTTGTCCACCTGCCAAAGCAGGCTGGAAGTGACTGAGAAAATTTCGGATTGATGGACTAAGGAATTAGATTTGTCATATGCTTTGAGATTAGACCTACTGGTATGGGATCTGTTTGATAATGGATAACAGAATATCCGAAACATCAAATCCAGTGTGTGATTTTGTGCACCTTCTTGGCTTTCTGTCTCCTATAACTGCCATCTTACAACACCGCAGAGAACTACAGCTTTGCATACATTAGTACAGAATTCTCAAGGTATGGCCTTCACCAAATAAAACTAACCATTAGATTGTGATAATACAGAGGCCCATCTAAAGGCAGCAGTAAATAAACACCCTGTTGCATCAATGCATCGCCGTTGCCCCTTAGAAGGCTTCCCTGTATCGCAGACATTCGTTTTGTCGTGTTTCAGACACAGACATTCATACTTGCCGTGTTTCAGGCACGATATATGTTCTGTGCTATTAACTTGCATAGTTTTCATGAAGCGTAGTGGGCAACCTAGAAAGGTCAATTTGGATTTCAATAGCTGGTAACCCACCTAAGGATGGCAACCCGATATTGGAGTGATATTGGCTTTTGAAAGACGCCGATATCACTCCAGCCCTCAAGAGTGGTTCTTCTCATACTCAAGCTAATAGTTTGCCGTTACATCAAGACACAGTGCGTCGATCTTTGCATCCTTCCCGACACACAACATGGGTTCCTTCCAGGGCATTCCTACCTCAGCAACTTCTTCTTACCTATGACAGCATTGCCAGTCTCATCGGCTATGGTATCCCAAGCGATTTCAACTTTTTTTGATTTCACTAGATTCTTTGACACTGTTCCTCACAACAAGCTGATTGCTAAACTCCCTGCCCTTGGTTTGCATGCTTCTACTGTCTTATGGATCCACTCTTATGTCTATACAAGATGGCAGAGAGTCTTGCTCCGTTGCTCGACAGCTCCTCGAGTACTGTCACCTCTGGTGTCCCACAAGAGTACGTTCTTGTACCTTTACTTTTCAATATTTTCACCTCCGACTTACCACCAACACTTATGGTAACTCACAAAACGTCAGCTATGCCAATGACCTTAACCCGTGTGCTCCATCCTCCTCTACTCCTTCCCTTCAAAGAGACATTAACCAAATCTAGACCTGGTAACAACAACGCTCTTTCCCTCAACCCTGCTAAGTATGTTGTCTCCACTTCGGCTGTAACAATCCGGTACATTCTCACACAAACTACAACAATACTGCCACTTATCTTGCTTCTCTCACTAACCTTGGCATCTGTGTTAATACTTTTCCAAGTTTCAGCATTGTTACCAAAGTTTACAAGAGAGTTCATTACATCCTCAACAGGTTTTCCAAACTTAGCCCTAAGCAAGCTCCATACTCTTCATCACCTTCATTCGCTAACTCTTTGAATATTGCTCGCAAATCTGACGACCCTGCTACACCTCCTTTCTGGATTGTCTCGAATCAGGCCAGCTACAGCTAACTAAATGGTATCGCCACATCTATCATCTGCCTTACCCTGAACGTCATCGATGTCTGAAGCTTCCAACTGCGAGAGAAAGGTTCTGAAACTCCATGGTCAGATCTCCAAGCTCAACATTCGTCAACACTTCTTTTCAGAAATGGTTGTCTGCGTTGTCTATGTCAGGGTGTATAAACACTTGTGGATCCAGAGCAATTCTTAACTTTACCTGCCACTTGTTATTAATGTTGATGTTATGTGTAACAATAATGTGTACTGTTAAACTTTTAATTTCACCAATAATGCTTTGTGAATTGAACTGAATTGAATTGAATTTGAATTTATTAGCGTTTTATAGTCGTACACTCAATCCTAAAGCCTGAACTTGGCCTTAAACCTAACAACCAAACGACCACACCATAGACAGCAAGAGCTCCGACAGAGACAGGCTAAACACACTTCCACATGTCACAACAGAACCGCAACGCAGCTTTGTGCATAGTGCCCTGTTCTGCTGTTGTAACCTTGTTGAACTTGCTTTTGTGGTTACCAGCCAAGATGGTTGAAGTATTGTGTCCCCCAGTTCATTTTCCAAGACCGTGAGTGCGAACTTTCCTCTGAACGGGGGTGTAGCATCCAGGAGGTAATTTGTAAGTGGTTATTATTGCCGTTTACCTATGTGATGGTGTTGATGTCATTCCACCAAGCTAACATACACTAACCCTGTAAGATTTGTTCGCTTGGATTGGGAGTAAACAAAAACTAAGTAGACCCAATATATATATATATATATACGTTTCTGACAAGCCTCGAAACTAACACTACGATTTACTATTTAGCAGTAGAAGATGTCGTATGGAGAAAATCCCCTACACTTAGTCACTCAGTCAACTCTGCTGTGACTCTACTACAAAATGACAGTAACGTGAAACCTGTAGGAACTCTTGAGCCGACGATAAATGCACTCAACAGTCCCATTAGTTTACCCTCTCTCAGAAAATGAAACAGGCTGAGCAACATGCAATGAATTTTGAAAATTCCGAATCGTGAGAGCTGTGGAAACTTTGTGGTATGAATTAGCCCTGTAAAAGCTACCCATTCTCCAGCATAGTGACTGGGTTGTGTTCCTTGACGACCTTAGTTACTCGAAATCCTCATGAATAAACACTTGTGGATCCAGAGCAATTCTTCTTAACTTTAATGCCACTAGTTATTAATGTTGATGTGTATTGTTTAGCTTTCAATTTTACCACTAATGTCCTAGCAATAATGCTTTGTGCATAGCGCCCTGTGCTATTGTTGTAAGCTTGTTGAGCTTGCTTTTGTGGTTTCCAGCCAAGACGGTTGGATTATCACCCAGTTTCGACAATCTCAGTACTATACAACAATGCTTGTAACACAACAACAAGCTTGATACC
Source organism: Lithobius niger (assembly GCA_023313725.1). Classification (NCBI taxonomy): domain Eukaryota; kingdom Metazoa; phylum Arthropoda; class Chilopoda; order Lithobiomorpha; family Lithobiidae; genus Lithobius; species Lithobius niger. The sequence continues at coordinate 25,544 of JAHWFP010250765.1, forward strand.
GTCATCCCATGCCTGGAATACTGATACTGGGATCAACAATGTCTCTGTATTGTATAACCTCGTTGAGGCCACAACAAGGGGCCAGAGCATGCACAACATAGAACGAATTGTGCTGACATTCTTTTGCTTAGAAAGCTTGACAGTCTGACTGTGCGGACAACAATGTTTGCACTGAAAACTGCACTATTATTGCCCGGTGTGCCCCATCACCGTTCATGTCGCGGAAACTCAACGACGTATAGCTCCTTCAGACACTTCTCTTAAAAAAAAAATTTTAAGGGAAGATGGCTGAAGTGGAAATTCGTTGTTGAGATTCCCTGGTATGAACAGTATTGGGGGGGGGGGGTTACTTCGGAATTAAGTAACAATCGAGAAACACAAGCAGACTACCATTGTTGGCTAACTTGGTAATTCGTCAGTGAGTAACCTCTTGCTTATGCGATGACGGATGCCTTCGGAACTTGGAACAGTGATGCTGTACAATAACAAATGTGTAATTACAGGGCGGAGAGCCAAATGGGCTCGATTACTGATAAATGTGTATTCGATGAGTAATAATTTTGGCTTAGGTTTAATTCAAATTGAAAACCTACACATTAACCAAATCTAAAATAATGAAAATAATGAAGGTTGGTTAGGAGGCAACTTTCACCGGGAAGGGTGAGAACTATCCACCAACAATAATTACCAGACTGAAGGGGGAAACCGGAAATAAGCCCTTCCTTGCTTATTTCATTTATAGAACAAGCAAACACGTGTGCATCCCCTTTGGCTTGAATGTTCGTTGGTTAGGAGGCAACCATCATCGGGTAGGGTGAGAACTACCCACTAACAGTAGTTGTCAGACTGATAGGGAAAACAGGGAAAAACGGAAAATATGCCATTCCTTGTGCATACACATTTACATTTTAATTCTGTAACTTCATTTCATCCACAGGACAAGCAGACACGCACGCATCATGATCATTTTTAATGGAACATGTCAACACTAAAGAAGAAAATCCTAATGCCGATTTTCCCCTTCAGCAAACAAGGATGATGTTGCAATAACAATAACAGTGAATGAGCTTTCAACTGTAATGCGACTGGGTGATAAATAGGTTATTACCCGCTTTCCTCGTACTGTGCTAAACAATGGCTAGGCCCCTGCGTGGCCTCCACATTGTTAATCTCAGTACTCAGAAAGCGGGTAATGATCTATACATAACGTGTTCCCCAGTTTATTTTCCAAGACTGAGTGTGACTTTCCTCTGGATGGGGGTATAGCATCCAGGAGGCCATTTGTAAGTGGTTATTATTGCTGTTCGCGTATGTGATGGCATTGATATCATTCCACCAAGCTAACGTACACTAACCATGTAAGATTTGTTCGCTTGGATTGGGAGTAAACAAAAACTAGTGAACGTTTTTTCATGTCATTTTCATGTCACATGTTACCCGTACAACTTAGCTCACCGCCAGACGAACCAACCTTGACCAGTGTAGATAATCCGGTTTATGTGGAGAGAAATTGCAAGATAAAAGCCGTTAGATTGAAACCACGCGTTGCATTCGCCACAGTCTGCACCACTTCTCTGAACTCTTATCAAGTCTAGGCTTACATGTGTGATCTGTTTTTGAGGAGGAGGGGTGTTGGAGTTGGGAATTTTGTTTTATGTGTGATAACTCGGTAACCATGTAAGTTACAGATTCGTTTTGTGGCTTTCAGCTCTGATTTACTAGGGACTCAATAATTGTTTCTGCAACAATACTGCGGATGCATAAATATCTCTAGGAAACAGGCTTTGAGCCTATTGTAGGTGGCGCGGATCAAAATTTATTTTAAATTTGTACTTGCTCTCATTTTAATGACTTTGCAATACTTGTTAAGGTTCCTTAAAAATCTGGGTGCAATACTCGGTCTTCTACGTTGGAGCTTTTTGCCGTTTGATGTGAAGCTCTTTGCTGGTCTTTTTCACATTTTAGTATTTTTTTTAAAGTATGCCTAAGCTACATTTCATATTAATTTTAAGACGCTTTAGTTCTTTCCCACATTTACTTTCTGTTTCGTTATTTGCAGCTTTTTCTACCATCATCGCCATCTAAAGTTAAAATGCCATATTAGCAGCCGTGGTTAAGCTAGCAAAGAGCGTGCCACCACCAGTAATGCTTGCTTTGTTTATAATTATTGCAGAATATCTTTCCTAGAGTTAAAATATTAATAGTATTAATATATTAAACCAAGAGCCAAACAATCATCAGTAACAACAGTACTTTACAGTAATCAAAAGATTCAATAGATCCGCGGCTCCGTATGCCGCTACTGTGACAATGTTGAAGAGCACACCTCTGGCACACACTAAATCTGCCGACTCCAATTTTTTTAAAGTTGGAATTGTCACAACGTAGGTCAAATGATGTTAGCTTGGGTGTGAAGATAGCATTTAAATAATTCTAAAGCGTTCAGAACTTTTAGGCCTAATAAAGCGATAACAGCAGAGAAATTAGGCCTATTAGATTCGAGGTTAAGCCTATTCATTATTGCAACATGGGATTGAGAGTTTATTCGTGAATAGCGCCACTCACAGGGTGCGCACGGACCTGCGGTTTGGCTTAAAATGAGCAGTTTCCATAGCAAACAACCCAAGAATCTTGAAATTATTATACGAAGCCATTGTATTGTTTCGTGTTGCGGTGTAAACACGTCATCTGTTGTTTGCTTTCGTTCTGTATAAACAGTTTCCTGATGCTGCGGTAATTTTAGGTTTCAAATTTGTGTTTTCCGTTGATAGTGTAAACACACGGTTAGATTGCCACGTTGGGTGAATTCCCCCAAGCATTGTTTTTCACATGAAACGAACGTAAGTCGTTAACGAATCCGTTTGTTTTTTTCCACTTGCCTGTCTTTCTCTAATGGTTAAAATGCAATAATCAAATGTTATTATTTCGTTGAGTTACGTCGAATAAGAGTTTTAGCTGAAAGGAAGCACTGATGATTTATTTTGACGGTTCTTAAAAGTTCACTTGATTACCAGCAGAAGTGTATGCTTCGTTGGAATTCCTTACCTATTCAGTATTCCAAATTTACAATACCGAGTGTTAGATCGATACATTAGAAAAATCGTAATTTTGTAGATTATATTTGATCAATTTATGGCAAATTCGAGATCGGCAATACTTTTTGGGCTATCTAGCAATGTGGCAAATTTTATAGCAATCTGCCCTTTAGTTTGGGCTTCACCCAGGCTAAAAAAGTGCAACCAACCAACCAACCAACCAACCAACATTTTAATTCAGTGTCCGTTATAGGCTATGCTACGCTTGCTTCGCTCGTTCTGTTCCGCCAATAAAACTGCAGCATAAAGCATCTATTTTTAATAAGCTATTGAGTACTTTTTGAGGACTATCGGCTAAGTGTCTGAGGCTGGTGGGGGGGGGGGGGGATTGAGGCTTAATGGCGCGTCGACAACTTGGTCATTAGCGCCAACTGAGGCTGGTGGCTGAGGCTGTTATGACATTCGAGAGGGTTTGTATATGCTTTATTAGACTATTATAACCGCATTTGTGTGGCTATGTTTAACGTTTAAAGCAGGTTTCATATTGTTTTATTATTTCTCTTTTCTTATATCTGTTAAATATTTTATGCCATCTAAACCATCGTAAATACAGTTTAATCTTTTTTTTTTCAAATACACATTAAGTTATTAGTTAAAATGTAGAATTTCGTAAACTGTCTAAAATTGTAATCTAGTGTAAATTAAACTGCAAAGAAAACAGAAGCTTGAATTAGCAAGGTATGACATAAAACAACTGTTTGGTTTGCAATCATTTTGTTTGTTGTTTGTTCACTCGTTCATTGTTGTTGGTTTGTTTGTTTGTTCGTTTTGTTTTGTTTTGCTTTGTTTCGTTTTGTTTTGTTTTGTTACTTTGCTACCTTAGAAGTCCAATCTTTTAAACCATGGTCAAACTTGGTCAAACGCAGGGTTAGCAAAATCCACGTGGGTCAGACTTTCGGTTGCCTCTAACCTCGAGATTAGACAGTGGTCGCTATCGACTGGTTAACTCATTGTCGTTGAGTTGGCTTAATGTACAGTCAGACCCATGTAAACACTAATCCAGTATGCAATTGTGAGCATTGTTTTCCATGATCATAGTTCATTGAACAGAAGAATGTGGGAAGTGGAGAGGAATTAACCATTTTTGGATTCTATCAGCAATCGTGTCTGTTGCCACTCTGCACTGGTTTGCAAACTTTGTGAAACGCGAGACTGTGCCAAATCGTGCCGAAGACCTTTAATATGTTGTTTAGGACAGTGCCATATTGCGCTGAACAACTGAGTTTTCTATGGTCATGTTAGCAGGGATCTGCAGGGACCTTAGGTCAGATTCCGTCAACTTGGTAAAATAACCAGCCTCTGTTGCGCTCAACAAATGGGAGATCAAAAGTTATAAGCGTTGGTATGCTGATGGGCGTTGGGTAGTTTGCCCTGGGATTTTGTAATCCCATTCCAAATTAAGCCCCATTATTTTATTTGCCCACTCTTTGAGATGCCAAATGCTATTCAGCCAGTAATTCTTGGTGCAGACTTTTTGACTTGGTCTGGAATGATTTCGAATTTTAAGGAAAAATTATTGGTTTTGCATCCTTACAAAAGAGATGTGCATGCTCTTCGTCGCAATTCCCTGTGCATCCTATCCCCCTGCTGTACGTGCTGTTATTGGCAATACAGAGTTACATCCAACCTTGGAGGAGATCCTAGAGAAAGTAGACAAAGTTATTGTATTAAATGACGAACAAAAAGAACAACTTTTTTCCTTATTAATTTCTTACCTTCATGTGTTTTCTACAAGAGTGGGTATATTTAATTGCACACCTACGGCAACTGATACTCAAGGAGTTCCTCCAGTAGCTTGCCATCCCTACCATCTTAGCCATTTAGTCAGACAGCAGGTCACTGCATATATTTAAAACATGCTTGACATGGGAACAATAGTTCCGGATTACGGTGACCATTGTTGGCAAGCATTTTTAGTGCCAAAAAATGACAGCTAGACTAGGATGGTGCTAGAGTTTGTCCCTCTCAACAAAACTTGCCAAGAGACCAATTTCCATTGCCTGTCATTGATTCCCACATAGCACAGTACGACAAATGTTCCATTCAATCAACCTTAGCGATGGCTACTGGCACTTACCTCTCGAACCCGAGAGTGGTAAAAAGGCATCCTTTGTAACAACAGAAGCTCGGTACATTCCCTTTTTCGTAGAATTTGGCATTTGGAATAAGGGTTCACATTTTCATTGTGCTGTGACGGAATCTTTTGAACCTAAACCATGCGCAATGGGTGTTTGCCGTGACGTCACCATGAGTTAGCCAATGACTAACGAGAACAACGGCTGTTTGGCCGTCTGATTGGACTAGCCCAGTCACGTGATATGCACGTTACAGCAAACAGCCATGGCGTGTGGTATATAAGCCATGTAGGGGCAACTTCATACGTTGCTGACTTAGGGTTGGCCAATAAGTGTTAGAAAGATCATTTGATAGGCCTGGCAGATTGTTTGTCTGTGAGGGGAGAACAAGGCATAGCAGGGAAGAAGGCTTAGCAGGGATGTGCTTTATTTAAAAGCTATGCACCGTATAGGGTTGTATCCTTTCAATTGTGGCCATGGTTGTTGTTAGTTGTCGTGGGCCATTGAAGGCACTGCTTGCTATTTTTGGTCTGCTTGCTATGTTTCATTGGTCTGTTTACATCGATGGTTGTTTGAGTTCACTTGTAATAAGATGAATTGGACATATGTTACTATTTACCTGAGGCTTTAAAGTTGAAAAATTTATGAAAATGATCATCATTAATTTGAGTTGTTTAAATGTGACTTTGTTTACCTTTTTCTTGCCAATGAGGTTCAGGTGATATGGTTGAAGGACGGATTCTTAGGCATCCATTGAAGCGCTGACACCTTCATCTTGATGCAGTTTGTGATGTCATCGATGCAACAATCTTATTAAGTCCTGCATCGCAGCAGTCGAAGCCTAACAATGGCCACATGGGATGGAGATAATGGGCTTCAAACAGTGCCTGTTAAATAGGAAAACAAAAGCTGCAATAATGCTGGCTGTTAGACCCCAGTTGAATAGTTTTAAAGTCTGTTGAGTAACAATCACGCGGGCTTATCGCTTGGTATCAAGACGGAGAAATAGGAATGCAACCACATTGAGAATAGCCCTCCACTGAAAACGCGATTTAAGAACAACAAACACTGTCAGAGCAAGAAGGGAAGTATTCAGACTACACAATGGGGGAGTGTGGGAGTAAGCGAGGAGTGTGGGGGACAGGGTGTGGTCAGAGGCATTTTCATTTCATGCTGTCCAGTGTAGTGTTTCTCTGTGTGGGCAGAGGGCTCTATTCCAGCAGCGTGGAAGACAGCAGTGGTCATCCCGATTGTAAAACCGGGCAAAGACCCTACTTCTCCTTCCAGTTATCGCCCAATCGCTCTGACTAGCTGTGTCTGTAAACTTATGGAACGGATGGTCAGTGAGCGGTTGGTGTGGGTGTTGGAATCACGGGGATTCTTATCTGTGTCCCAGTGTGGCTTTCGACGGTTTCGGTCAACTATCGATCATCTAGTTGCCCTTGAATCAGATGTGAGGGAGGCTTTTCGCCTGCGTCATCATCTGGTTCAGGTTTTCTTTGACTTGGGAGAAGGCGTATGATACGACGTGGCGTTATGGGATTCTCCGTAATCTCTATAACTATGGCTTGAGGGGACAGATGCCACTGTTGCTTTCTGCTTACCTCTCAGGCCGTTCTTTTCGCGTTCGTGTCGGGGCGACTCTTTCCCGCCCGTTTGTCTTGGAGAATGGTGTGCCTCAAGGAGGTGTTCTTAGTGTCGTCTTGTTTGCTATAGGGATCAACCCCATTGCTCAGCAAGCTGCTGTTCCCCAGTCATTGTTTGTCGATGACTTCGGCCTGCGCTTTCGGGCAGCTCGCATGCAGACCTGCGAGCGGCAGCTACAGCTGGCAATTAACAAAGTCCAGACCTGGGCGATAAGTAATGGTTTCCGGTTTTCTCCGGACAAGACTGTGTGCATCCACTTTTGCCGCCAACGAACACTGCACCCGGATCCTTGCCTGTACTTGGGACAGGCACGAATTCCTGTTGTCCCACAGGCACGTTTCCTGGGTCTGGTGTTCGATTCCAGGTTGTCTTGGCTTCCACACTTACGTCAGCTTAAAGACAAGGCTTTGCGGGCGCTTAACATCTTGCGGGTCCTGTCAGGCACTTCATGGGGTGCCGATCGCGCTGCCATGTTGCGCCTCTACCGAGCCCTTGTCCGCAGCAAACTTGATTATGCGTGTATGGTCTATGATTCGGCTAGTGACTCCACTCTCCGGATGTTGGACACTGTGCATCACAGTGGCCTGCGTGTGGCGACAGGGGCTTTTCGAATTTCTCCAGTGGTCAGCCTCTATGCTGAGGCCTCGGAGCCACCTTTGGCCATTCGTCGGCGACAGCTTGCCATTCAGTATGCTGTGCGTTTGCGTGCTGTGCAATCCAGTCCTGCTTGGTCCATGGTTTTTGGGCCAGACTTGCGAGTCGGTAGACGCAGGGTTGGTAAGGGTGATTTCCGCGATAGGCTCCAGCAGTCCTGTCAGGAGATAGCCTTTGAAGTGCCCTGCGTCTTGAGGCTTGGGAGAATGCCAGTTGCCCCTTGGCTTGTCCCAGGTGGCAGTTTCATTTTTGCTCTGGCGTCCCTCCCGAAGGGTTCTACTCTACCAGCAAGGTACTTACAGGAGTTCCGGCGGCTGAGTTCTCAGTACGCCGGTTATCAGCGCCTGTTTACTGATGGGTCGAAGTCCGAAGTTGGCGTGGCGTGTGCTTGTGTGTGTAAGGGTGTAACGGTTGCCCATCGCCTTCCATCAGGCTATTCTGTGTTCTCTGCAGAGCTTTTGGCTCTTGGTTTGGCGGTGGAATGGATCCTTGACCTTCAGGGCACGCATTTCATTGTCTTTAGTGATTCCATGAGTGCCCTGGAGTCCTTGGCGAATTACAATCCTCGGAACCCCTTGATACAACGTGTCCAAGCTTTGCTTTCCCGCTTGCCTGGCCAGCGGAAAACCGTGCTTTTCTGCTGGATCCCGGGCCATGTTGGGATTGCAGGAAATGAACAAGCTGATTATGCTGCGAAAAGGGCCCTTTCTGGCCCTCTCGGTAGGGATCTCAGCCTTGTTCCCTCAGATGCCTTTCCAACTCTGCGTCTGAGGTTACACGCTTTTTGGCAAACCTTGTGGGACAGACAGGACGGTAATAAGTTACGGGCCATTAAAGGCACTGTCGAGGAGTGGCACTCGGCGTGTCGCCGCAGTCGCCGTGAGGAGGTTGTGTTGGCCCGTTTGCGAATTGGTCACACCCGACTTACTCACTGTTTCCTTTTGCGGGGGGTTGACCCTCCTGAATGTTCTTGGTGTCGACGGCCACTTACGGTCCGGCACTTACTTGTTGATTGTCGCCATCTTGATGGTGTTCGTCGTCGGTTCCATCTTCCGCGTGAGATTGCGCGTCAGTTGGGCGATAAGTCTGTCCTCCTGTCCGGTGTTTTTCAATTTTTGCAGGAGGTACAGATGTATGACAAGATTTAAATTAGGGGTTTGAATAACAATTCTGTAATGTGTGGTGCAGTGGCAACCCGGACCACTGCACTGTGACTGAGGTTGGCGCTAATGACCAAGTTGTCGACGCGCCATTAAGCCTCATCTCCCCCCCCCCCTCTGTGCGGGTACAGCTAGTAATATTATTACCATACTTTCGTTATTTTCATTGTTCAAAAGTCTGCATCTAATCACGTAACCAGAGAGTGGCAATCATGTCCCGAATAAGTAAACTTTGGACACTTTCGTTGGATGTGCTACTTGTATTTATTCTGCCAAATATATCCATTTTTCGCTTATGGAAGTTGATTGTTGTAATAGTGTAAGAACAGGTTTAAGTACACGCGTGTACTTATTCAAGGCATTGTTGTGCCAACTGATTTTACGCTATTACAACAACCACCTACCAATAAGTTAAAAGTTGATATTTTAGGAAAAATGAAAAAGACTTAGTGGCAGCCAAATCATCGAACGATGCTTCAACAAAGACTGTGACGTCGTACATCTCCAACATCGTGAAGGCGTGCAAGCATACCATTGTTATTACAAAGATACTGTGTAATTTGTGCACATCTTGATGATTATTGCAACTTCTAATAAAAAATACCGTCAAATCATTAAAAATATTATGTTAGAATATTTTAAAGTATGGTAATAAGACCCTTATTGCCGCATTCTAACAAAAATACCAGCGTAATCACTTAAAAGGACAGTTGTTATTGAATGCAGTCGTGGAGTTAGAAAACATCCACCTTGGATGATTCTCTACCGCTTTGAATAACATTCGAAAAGTGTTTTCTAAGTTGCTTACACCGGGACATTGCGGCAAAAATGTGGCAATAACTATTACTTATTACCCTAGTTTCGATCCGTTGTTAAAAAGGTGTTGTACAAATTGCGTATTACCACGGCTGCAGCAACGCTCAACAATGGTTGCGTACATATTCTACACACTTATTTTACATGCTTTTCGAATTCTTACAAGTACGACCATCTTTATAAAGCAATATAGTACTTTTAGAGGACAGCTGTTATCGAATGCAGTCCTGGAGTTCGAAAACATCTACCTTGGATGATTTTCTATACTCTTTGAATAACATTTGAAAACTGTCTTCTAAATCGCTTACACCAGGCCACTGTTGTGAAAGTGTGGCAATAACTATTACATAATCATCATGCTTTCATCCCATCTTTATTAATAAAATCGAGTTGTCGCGACAGATGGACGCAACGAGACCCGGATCAACAGTCGTGGCGCCATCTCTTGATAGTGAACGCAAGCGAACGAAGCAATATGCACTACCGGGATGTAGTGGGCTACACTTGCTTGAATGTAGCACAAACCGTTGTCTCAGCATCTACGGCAGCTATCGTTCGACGCCTACAGTTGTTATTTACGACAAGTCAGTTCAAGCTGTATGGATTTGTTAGCAGTTGTGTTGTAAACAAAAGACAGCATCTAATTTTTAAGTTTAAAAAGAAGCAATCGGGATTTTGAGTACGAAACTACTCGGTGTTTTAGAAAAAAAATGCTTGGCTATTTCAGTGACTTGAGTGATCAACGTGGTAGCCTAACTGCATAGCGTTATGGTCATGGTTATAACTGCATAGCGTTATGTCATGGTTATGTTCTGTATGACTTTGTAATCTGAATAAAGTTTTTAATTCGTAATCACATCATCATTACTCAGTACTCACGCGTTGGTTGCATAGTGCAAGTGCAAGCGATGCGAAGCCAAAAGATGCTTTAATCATCCACACACGGGTTTTCCTTTTATTCATTTTTCAAAACGTAGCTGTTCCCATGGCTTAACATAGGTATTTTTGTTCTTTAAGGCTTAATAGAAACAAAGGTGTTTATTTCTATTTTGCCCCCACCTCGGCCCCACGTTACTAAGGGAGACGACTGATGACTTTTTATTATTTCTTTTTGCCCTTTTTCCCCGTTTGGCAGTAAATCAGTCCGACGGCCAGATTTGTATAGCCAATCAGTTCTTTTTTATTTACTTATACCTCGTTTGGCGTGTGACGTTACAAATTAGTAGCTCCCAATATGCCGCTAACGAAGAATATGCCGATGTCTGGGGTCTGTGTCATCATCATATTCCTCCGCATTTTCCCAATCCCGCAACCCAGCATCAGAAAATGGTACTCCATCGCCGCAGGCCCCCCCTCCAACCAAAAAAAAAAAGGACCATTCATTTATTTTCCTTTTCGGCTGTAGCTGTCTCCTTACTACTCTCCCACTCCCCTCCAGTTGTGCTTGGTAATTGAAAATGTTGACGTAAATAAATATTTTCTCTGGGTGGGAGAAAATTTTATGCTTCCCTGCTAGAAAACGTATGACCACTTCGTTGTGCTTGCCACTTCATTTATACTGTACTGCAAAACAACAGCAGCAGTGCTAGCAACACTCAAATCAAAAGTCAATAAATCGCAACACATGGCAATGCCAACACAATAAGTGCTGCAGCTAGCATTTTTCAAAGGAAGGGGTGCACGAGTAAAATGTAGAGCCCCCAAAACTAAAGAATTTTGGGTTCATGATTGTGGCCTATTTTATAGTGGTTTTTGCTATGTTAGCCTAAGTTATCAAGCTCCTAGCTAACTACCGATGCGGGGGTATGAACCCCCTCCCAGTGAGTGTGGGTCCAATGATAACAGGGGGTTGAATGGCATAATAGTGAGCATTGGCTTCCTGCCAACACTGATCTTTACAGCCTTTATTAAACATACAGGCCACACATCAGGTTACAGGAAGTTGCTGTGGTGGCCAGCAAGTACAACTAAAGAGAGTGCCTCAATAACGAGGCACACCCACAAAACTTAGGACACAAGTTTTATGTAAAAACTTTCGGCCACCTGCTTTGAATTTTGGGCCCCCTTGCCTCCTGGGTCTGGATGCCTTGCACCCTTCGCATCCCCCTTAATTACGGCTCTGAACGCAATCAATCACTTTACTGCCACTTACATATAAAGAACTGCACCAAACCAACCCCGTGATGGAAACATTACGCAATCATTACAACACCCCGTGCGTAGCACGGGCTTACATCTAGTCCACTATTAAAAAGGTGTTGTATAAATCCCTTACTAGCACAGCTGTATCAATGCTGAACAATGGTTGCATACTTATTCTACACACTTATTTTACAGTCTTTTTGAATTATTTTTGGAAGTACGACCATCTTTATAAAGCAATATGCTACTTTGGATCGCTACTTTGGATTTTCCAGCAGTGCTAAATTCTAAACCTCAAATATCCTTTTTTTTATCAACTGCACCAGCTCTATCGTCGGCATATTGTTCAATCCGAAGTGCTCCTTCAGCAAAAAAGAGAAATACATTTTTTGCAGAACCAAACTTTAGTAACAATATTCGACATGTAATGTCCATTCAAAGCGTTAAAGCATTGTTGCTAAGCGAAACGGACAGTTTCTTGAAATTGCCCTGTCAGACAACAATGAAATTATTGTAACAATACGACGCAAGGAACGTCATATCAAAATACTTTGTTAAAGCATTGTTATTCGAGCCTTCGGAAAACAAGTAAATGAACACTTCTCCCTTCATCTGACGTTATTTCCATTCAGCGCTGCTTCATGAAACGAACGCAGGGTAATAAGACTGTTATGGCATGGATTTTGCTAAAATGGGCCGGTGTAAGCGATTTAATGCTCACTTTTGGTAAAGTGACGTCCTCGGAGGTGTAGAAGATCCTCGTGACTTCGTCCTCTCGGATGGTTCAGCACAGTTGATTGTTGATGGGGATGAATTTAGTGTTGCAGGGCGTACGG
>JAHWFP010250767.1:6865-24007 GCA_023313725.1 Lithobius niger
CCCCCTCCCCCCCCAAGCGGGAGTGGTCAGTTAGTACCAAATTCGCAAAGTCAAGGGGATGGAAGTGCTTCGTTAAGTGTCAGTGCCAGTGCCAGTATCAGTGTTAGTGCGCAACACGGTAATGTCATGCCCTCTTCCGTCGTGCCACAGTGTGCGACGGGTGGTGCGGACGCCGGTATCAACCCGTCGACAGACCCTCCTACAGACCCTGGTTTGGGGGGTTACGGGGCAACGCAGGGTCCGATCGACCCGGACCCCTCAACCGGTAACCCGGACATCTCAAATGGTAACCCGGACATGGGGTACACGACTCAAGAGGCGATTGAGTGGACGTGGGTGGTGGATGAGGTGTATCGGTCACTACCCAGTGTGTTCTGCCCTAAAGTTATAATTCCGGAAACGCCGGAAGGGGAGCCACCTGCTACCTCCTATGCAAACCAGGACCGGGTGGCGAAAGAGGTGCACCACCTTCCCCAATCGCAAGTGTTATTCCGCCAGCTCCTAGTCAACGGTGGCGTACTACGCGACAAGGGAAAAGTGTTGTCGGCGGTGACGCCCATTCCCCAACCAGACTTGACGAAGGGTAGTTTTTTCTTCACGGTGGGAAACGCGGGGGCACCGCGTGCGGGCAGATACAAGACTTACGACGAAACTGAGTATGTGTCCAGCGAATGTAAAATGGACATGGAATCTGCGTTGCCCAGACCCCCATTCGTGAAAGTGCCTTCCAATCAGTTCGAGGAGGACGAAAAAGTGCTTCGGGCCAGCCTACGTGCTACGTCGACAGCCGACATGGCATACGCAGCGGCCACGGCGAGGTTGAAGGATTTTCTTGCGGCCGAACCCGACGACAGGGACATTGCTGACATTGACACTGCAATCAAGTTGATGAGGAAAGCGTCCGAGTTCCACACCGACGCCATTAATTGGGGTACTCGGTCGCTATTCAATTCAGTGCTACATCGCCGAGACTCCTACTTGGACGGCTCGCAAGAGGGCCTGTGTAAGGACACTCTCAAAAACTTACGGCTTCTGCCAGTGCATCGCTCATCCTGGCTCTTCAACGGGCAGCTACTATCTATCGCCCCAGAACTGCGAGACAAAGTTAAGCCGACCACCCCAGTGCTGAAACCACGCGCCGGTGGGAACAACCGTGGTGGGAACAGGCAGCCATTTCGCGGACAGCCCCCCCCGTGGGGGTGCCTTACATTCGAGTGCGCAGAAACCACATTCGCAAGGACAACAACCGCATTCTGGGCAGGCCCGACAGGGGAGAGGTCGAGGCGCTCAGGGGCGTGGGACATTCCCACGCAACAGAGGGGGTGGAGGTAGGCCCCCATCTACACGACATTGACCAATTACTGGCACTACCGTCTCGGCCGCTGCACCACCAAGTAGCCGGGAGAATAAGGTGCCACCTCGGAGAATGGGAGTTGCTGACGGGCGATCGATTCGTAAGATCGGTGGTGGCAAGGGGTTATACCCCAAACTTTATTTCGGAACCCCCCCTGACCAAACAGCCCCCACACTGGCTTCTCACCAGAACCGAGTCGAAAGAGTATGTGGAAGAGGTGTTGACGTTAGTGCGAAAAGGAGCCCTACAAGAATCGCCTCCAGGAACAATGGGATTTTACAGTCCTGCCAGAGTCATCCCGAAACGGAGCGGGGGCTCACGGCTCATATTCAACCTGCGCCACTTGAACCGTTATATCAGGTCCGATCATTTCAAAATGGAAACCCTGGGTTCAATCAGGGAGGCCATCCAGCCGGAGGAGTTCACTACGTCGATCGACCTAGAGGATGCATACCTCCATATACCCCTTCATCCAAGTGTATACCGTTATTTCCGACTGATTTGCCTAGGGAAGACGTACCATTTTGTAGTCCTTCCCTTCGGCTTGTGCACGGCTCCGCATGTATTCACCGTCATGATGAAGCCGGTGTTGGCGGCACTACACGTGATGCTCATCGACGTCCATGCGTTCCTGGACGACTGGCTGCTGCGCCAAGGGGATCGTTCCATTCTGGAGGGGAACACTACACAGTGCGTAACGCTCCTATCCAAATTAGGGCTGGGGGTCAATGCGACGAAATCAAGGCTGGAGCCGAGCCGGGAGTTCGATTTCTTGGGAGCTACCTTCAACACGGTGACCTTTTTAGTGAAACCATCGAAGGCGAGATGTGCTCAGGTGTCGGCGGCGGCGAGATCGCTACTCGAACAACGATCGACTCAGGCGAGGGAACTCGCAAAGATCATAGGCCAGATGGACTCGTGTGCGGCGCTTGTGCCCCTGGGGGCATGGCGTGTACGACCAATACACTGGTTGCGGAAACTGGAGTGGAACAGCTGGGGATCGTGGGAGGACCAGGTTCCACTGGACAGGGCACCCATCGAGGCGATCGAATGGTGGACGGCCCGCTCCAATCTGGAGGAAGGCGTGCCAATCCACATCCTGGCGTCGGACTGGCTTCTGATCACGGACGCGTCCTCCTCGGGGTGGGGCGCGACCATGGGGGAAGAACAGTCGGCCGGGAAGTGGACGTCGGTGGAAAAGGGGCTCCACATCAACATACTGGAGCTTCGTGCAGTTTTCCTAGCGCTCGCGTGCTGGAAACACAAGGTGAAAGCGTCAGTGGTAACGGTGTTATCCGACAATACTTCGGCAGTGTCTTACCTGAGGAGAGGGGGGGGCATGCACTCTTGCTCCTTATATCAGGAAGTGAATCGGATTTTTTCAACTGTGCGTGGACTTTGCAATTACTCTGGTCCCGAGACACATTGCCGGAAGTCTCAATGTGCTAGCGGACGAACTATCGAGGGGAGGGAAGATCCCAACGACGGAGTGGCGTCTGCACCAGGAGGTGTGCGGGAAATTGTTCAATCGGTGGGGCACCCCGACGCTGGACCTGTTCGCGACGCGGGCGAACGCCCAACTTCCCCTGTTTGTGTCCCCGTATCCGGACCCGTTGGCCGTAGCGACGGACAGCCTAAGCCTGAGCTGGGACAATCTGTTCGGGTATGCATTCCCACCGTTCAAGATACTTCAGCTAGTTCTCAACAAAATCAAACAGTCAACGGGAACGTTCATTTTGGTGGCCCCCTGGTGGGAAACGGCACCGTGGTTTGTAGATCTTTGGACAAACAAGACAGAAGCCCCAGTCAGACTTCCGGCGAGAACAGATATCCTCACGCAACACCAAGGCAGGACCCTCCACCCCAACCCGGAGATCCTGCGCCTTCACGCATGGAGGTTATGAAGGACACGTTAGTGAAAGGTGGCTATTCACGGGGTGTTTCGGAGGTGGTAGTGGAGAGTATACGGGACTCGTCAAAGCAAATTTACGAGGGGAAGTGGAAGGGATGGACGGAGTGGTGCACCAAGAAGGGAGTAGACCCACTCCACCCATCACCTCAACAATTGTGCGAGTTTTTAAATTCCTTGTTCGACAGCGGCCTCGCACCTAGTACTATTAAGGGCTACAGAGCGGCCATAAACTCCGTGTTGACGGTATCTGGGAGTAGGGAGGTGGCCAACAGCCCTGTGGTGTCACGTATTGTCCAGTCCTTTAGTGTTTTGAAGCCCAGAGTGAGGAAGTTGTGCCAACAATGGGACCTGCCCGGTGTGCTACAATACTTGGCGGGCCCACCGTTCGAACCGCTGGGGAGAGCGTCCTTCGAACACCTGTCAATGAAAGCTGTGTTTCTGCTTGCCGTCGCAACGGCTGCGCGGCAAGGCGAGTTGGCGGCCCTGGCGAGGGGGACTGATTTCTTAAGAGCTAATAGTGACTGGTCCAAGATGTCGTTTTTGCCTCATTTGAAGTTCCGTGCGAAAACTCTTGGGGCTGACGAGACGCCAACACCAATAGTGGTAACGGCGCTGGGACCAACGTTGGAACCTGGCTGTCCGGACAGGCTACACTGCCCCGTGAGGGCGATGCGGTTCTACCTGGCCCGTACGAAGGAAGTAGTCGAAAACAAGCCAGTGCTCCACGAGCGTCGCAACGACAACCCGTGGACCCCTCTATTCGTCAAACTCTCGGCGAGTGGAGAGGAGCTGACACGGGAATTAGTGACTCCAGGAATGATAGGCAGATGGATCTGCCGTGTTATCGAAGGGGCCCACCAGCAGGGGCTGGGTGGCCCCAGTGGCAACATCAACGCCCATGAGGTGAGAGCGATGGCATCGTCCTGGGCATTAGCGGCAGGGCATACCATATCGGAGGTCCTAGAAGCTGGCAGATGGAAGACCCGGAACACGTTTATCGCCCATTATCTCAGAGGGGTGAAAACATCGACGACGACAGGAAACAAGAGGGTACAGTTCTTGGCGGCGGGTAAAGTGGTTCGAAAGTGATGTTAGAGGGTAAGTCTCCCATACCTGGGAAAAAGGGTAAGAGCCTATCGATGCTTGTATTTTGGAGATTATCGGTGGGTTGGTCTTGCAATGGCGAGGGTTCGACGCCTCCTACTTAATAGGACAAAGTCAGCATAATAAAAATACAGGTAAGTATTTTAGGCTAGCAGTAAAAACGGGGTTTTACCCCTAAAAATAGTTTTTACTTAGCCTAAAATACTTACCTGTGGGAACCCACCCTCCTCCCGCGTCGAACCGTTTAGACGGGGAGACAAACTGTGAAGCAGAGCGGGTAAAGGGGCGCCACCTAGCGGTGGTCATGGGCCCCGGGGAGCGCCATTGCAGAGACTGGGAGAGCGTTAGATTTCATGTTTGGGACGGGTAGCATTTCCAAAACGGGAAAGCATAATAAAAATACAGGTAAGTATTTTAGGCTAAGTAAAAACTATTTTTAGGGGTAAAACCCCGTTTTTACTATTCTAAAATACTTACCTCTAGTATGTGCTTAAATCGTTTTCGATTTGCTTTTCTACCCGATTTTTTAAACCCCTTAAAAGTTTAAAACACCTGCAACACTTGCAATGCAATGAGGTTATCCTATCTGCCACTTGGTGCGCAACAATCGTTGCCTCCAACAAGCCAGCCCCAGCCCAACAATGACACTTCGGGGAGGCTGGGCGGGTTCTACTAGAGGTAAGCATTTTAGGATAGTAAAAACCAATTTTAATCAAGTTAAAATTATCGTTTCTTACTGTCTGTAAAATACTAACCTCTAGTATGTGCTGAATTTGTCCAATAGGCCGGTGGGACAGCACAAACCCCGCTAACTCTCATTGCATTGCACTACACACAAACAATACGGTACATATCACACTTCAAACACTGCCAGCAAAGAACCTTTACCCATCTCAGCACTTATCTCGGGCAAGGTCCTCAGCCATGGACTGTGCTCCACCGCTGGTACTGCCGCCGGGCAGCAGTGATGACAGCTGTCCATCTTTCCACTGTGTACCGTTCACTGTGTACAAGGTGCATATCCCCACAACTTCTTCACCAGGAAAAAGTTCATGTGGGCCAACCCCTCAACACTCCTCGTGTCGGGTTAGAATCTCTCCAGTATACACTTTAGCAGGAAGCTTTCCACCATTGCAACACCAAACACTTGCCTCGTGACGTGTCACCTAAACTTCACTGCCTGTGCCCACCTTCTCTCTTCCATTTAGAGAAAGTTCCAGCGGGCATGATGACACTGCAACACTCCCTGTGTTGTGCCATCTCCTTTTCACTGTGTACACAAACTTCACTCACTCCCCCACAACACTTCCAGCCGCCACATGGGGACACGCCAGACCACTCCCACTCGTCGCATCTGTATTGCGAAGATAATGGGCGATGAAGGTGTTCTTGTTGGTCCAAGAGCAGCTACCACATCATTAAGTGGGGTGCCAGACCCGAAGGCCCAAGACACAGCCAAAGCCCTCAGCTCAAGGGCCCTGACATTTGCAGGGATGTCCAGATGGTCCAGTCCTTGATACGCCCGCTTGATGACTTCACAAATTCATTTCCCTATCTTCACTGGTGACGGTTAGGGAAGGACACCTCCAGATGCTCGATCCCATTGCAAAAACAGCAGAGTGAGCGTAGATCCTGCTCGTCCTGAACTTCCAGACTGCTCCGTCAAATTGGTCCTGTCTAAGTAAAGGCGGAGAGCCCGGTTCCTGGCATTGGGTCCACTCCGTATCCCCTGGATCAACCACTGGCTTCAATGCCTTAATCACCAAAGGCATGGGGGCCACATCTGGTCTTTGATTCTTCGCACGGAATTCAGCTGGAAAAACCAACGATATGGATGACCAGTTCCGAGCAAAACAGATGTTAGTGCCATCTCTACCAGAGCAGCTAGTTCGCTCTGCCGAGCTGCCGAAGCCAGAGCCACCAAGAAAAGAGTCCTCTGTGATAGTAGAAGCAACGGAGCCGAGCAAAGAGGTTCGTAAGGCGCCAACCCCAGACCGGCCAACACCAAAGCCAAGTTCCATTTGGGGAACAACTGTTAGGCCTCTGTCTTGCATTCACAAACGCCCAGACCAGGCGTAAAACATCTTTACTGGCCACCACCTACTTATTGCCCAGGATCGACAAGACGGAGTTGATGGCCGACCTGTACCCCTTGATGGCAGTTGGGGACAGGCCCTTGGCAAAAGGTTCTTCCAAGAAGGACGACAAAGCGGCTTCGGCAGGGTCCGTTGGATCAATTCCCTTCTTCTGGCTCCAGAAATACCAAACCTCCCACCTGGCCTCATAGTTCTTCTTCGTCAACGAACGGACGCAACACAACATCCGCTCCGAGACCTCGGTGGTAAAACTCTCTCCTTCCAAATTCCTCATCATAGTCTCCACCCGTGAAGATGAAGCATAGCGGGACAAGGGTGGGTCGCGGCACCTCCGTGCTGGGTCAGGATGGAGTTTGAGAGGGGCAGAGGAAGTGGGTCCTCCTTGACAGTTCCACTAAGTCTGGATACCATGACGCAGCTGGTCAGAGTGGTGCCAGCAGAATGTTTTTTACTACCTGCAAATACTTACGTTCAGTAATTATGCTTAAAATCACCATTTTACGCTATCGCTGCTCATTTATCAACTAAAAAAACCCCTTTTTTAGCTTGTACCAAAACTTTCTCTCCACTCCCGCCTGGCGCGCTGCTACTCCTATCTAGGAGGCCGCCATCTTGTTTGGTCCCTTCATCACATTTTGAGCACGCCATTGGGAGAGGACGTGCTGTGACATCGCTACTTTTGTTTTGACGATTGGAAAGGATTTATCGACTTTTTTGGGCACAAAATGGCCACAGTGGAGGAGGCTAAAGACCTGCTTCGTGAGAGACTTAATTTGGAAACGTTCAACAAGTGTTCGTGCAAGAAACAGTCGAGGGATTTTCATCCGTTGGGTCGCGATTGCAGGCCGTGTAATTTCGTCACTAAAGTTTGTGAAATGTGCGATCTACATCATCGATCTACGGTGAAAGAGATTCTACACACGTGGAAAAAATCAGACCAAAAAGTAGATCAGAGGGCCAGGGCAGCAGCAGCAGCAGCAGTGTCGGTGGATGAAAGGCTAGCTGAGATGAGCAAAAACCCAGAGATGCCGTTAGTTTTTACCCAACACGACGAGGAAACAAAGAAAACGCGTTCGCAGCGATCCAAGAAAACGTGGTAGTACAAGATGAACAGTCAAAGTTTGATCCTACGGCTTGCGAGACGGACCAGGTAAGAATTGTGCCTTTTTCTAATGAGGAACTACTGGCTTCGATGCAGGCCACGGCCAACGTGATTTTCGACGCTAAGGCAACACGACTCGAACAACGGATCACAGACAAAGTGGATTCGGCTGTGTCGGGAATCGACAAAAAGTTTGGGGTCTTTATGGTGGATATGATCCACATGTTTAAACCGTTCTTGCAAAAAGAAGAAGAAAAACCGGTGGAGATGTTGGGAGCCAAGGGATCGAGACATTTTTCGGATCTAGCCTGTTTAGGACTGACTACAGTGCCAATCCACAGTGGTACGAGGGACATCGAGTCGCCGTCCTTTGTGTAGTCGCCGCAGCGCCAGGTGTCGCCACGTGTCGAGCGGGAAAGGTCGGAGGAGACTGACGTGTCCCATTCCAAGTCTGGAGGTCGTTCCGACCTAGTGAAGAGCTCGACGAAGGCAGGAAAATCGACTAGACCGTCCAGTCACATGTCGGCGAATAAGAGTACTCCAGCGGCCGCCCCCGGTGTTGGGAACAGCGGTTCGTTTGAGGGGAGCAGGAAAAGCTCCAGTGGAAAATCTCTTAAAAATGTAGGAGTAGTAACGTCCAGTGAGGACAAAATTACGAAACTACTGGACATAATGAGTTCGTTTATGGCGACAAGCGCGGCAGGCGTCAAGTCGCCACATGTCGCCAAGTTGTCGCCGGCCATGTCCATGTTGTTGCCGCCGTGTGAGGACGTAAGGGAGTCGCCTAAAGTGTGTCGCCGCCCAGTCGCCGCTCAGTCGTCACCCAGCAGCCGAGTTTTGCCGCTCCGTCGCCGCGTGTCGCCGGTCAGTCGCCATGTGTCGCCGCTTGAAGGACAGTCGTCGTCGGCGCGGTTTTCGACAGCAGCACATCCAAAGAGTGCAGTACTTTCATCAACAAGTGAGGGGGTCCCTGCCCCATGTAGTTCAGAAGGGGACGGTGGCTCAAGGAAGCGGAAAGGGGAAGACGAGTTAGGAGGCGATGGGGAAGCGACTAAAAGGAGGAAAACTGGGGAGGACGACAGCCCATCTGATAGTGACGAAGAATCAGAAGGGGGCAACAAAGATGACCCGTTCAACGAGGGACCGGGGTATATCCCTTGGGCGGACTTCACGGAGGTTGCACTCAAGCATTTGAGACATACTCGTTTCATCAAGGAGGGGCCACCGCCGGTGGAGGACCCTGAGGACCCCCCCATGGATACGTTAGCGAATGAGGGTATTCGCAAACAGCAACCCTCCCATCTGCCTCAATCAGCAGTGATGCTCAGGCAACTGCTCAACGCGGAGTCGTTAACAAGGAAGAACAAACTGTCGGTCTCATCTTCTAAACCCCTGCCACCGCATGACCCGAAAAAATCGCATATGTTCTTCAAGTCTGAGGGAAGAGGTGCCCCGAATAAAAAGAGATTTCGGACATTCAAGGAAGCCGAATATGTGACGGAACAGTGTAACGTCGAGCTGGACTCTATCCTGAAGAACCCGTCGTTCATTAAGACTCCCACCCAACAGTTCGAAGAAGACGATATTATGTTGAGGGCCAGCATGAGGGCGAGCTCACAAGCAGAGTTGATCTACTCGTCATCGACGGCAGCTTTGAAGGCAATGGCACTGGCCAACCCAGAACTCGGGGAGAATAAGACGATTAGGGAGTGCATGCACCTTCTCAAGCGGGCGTCATTCTTCCACAAGGACAGCTTCAATTGGCAATGCCGCCTTCTTTTGAACAATGTCTTTCGCCGACGGGACGCCCTCCTCGAATCTGCGACAGGAATCCCGGCGGACGTAGCGGGCAAGTTACGACTTTTGCCAGTGCATGGTTCGGGAGATTTGTTTAATGGACAACTACTCGAGTTAGCTCCCGAGCTCAGAGAGAAGGTGCGACCCGCCCAGGCTGCCACAAGCATGAGCCGTGGGAGCTCAAAGGGCAAAACGATTTATGCCAGGATTCACCAACCGGCGTCCGGACACTGGAACGAACCATACGGGGGAAAAGGGACCAGCAAGAAACCCGCAGACAAACCACGGAATCGGTCGCCCTTTCGTGACAACCACCCCTCTTCGTCACGCGGAAAGGGACCAGGGAATTACCAGCGTGGCCGAGGATCCTTCCGCGGGAGGGGTAGAAGACCACCACGACAGTGACTGGCCATGGACAGGGCGCCCCCCCATTCACCATCAGGTGGGGGGAAGGCTGACCCGACACCTAGACAACTGGAAGAAGATTGCGGCGGACCCCTTTGTCATCCAGACCCTGGAAGAGGGATACGCACCGCCGTTCATTACCAGGCCAGCGACTGCCGACTGCCCGCCAGACTGGCTGGTAGAGTGTTCCGAAACCCCAGAACTCGTCCAAGAAGTCGACGCACTGGTGAAGAAAGGGGCAATGGAAGAAGCACCTCACGATCCGGGATTCTGGAGTCCAGCGAGGGTGATGCCAAAGAAGGGAGGAGGATCAAGAGTTATTTTCAACCTGCGGAGTCTCAACCGGCACCTAGTGAAGGAACAATTCCAAATGGAATCGATAGACTCACTCCAACACTCGGGACTCACTCCAACACGAAGAGTTGACCATTTCCATCGACCTAGAGGATGCATATCTGCACATTCCCCTCCATCCTTCAGTTCGACACATGTTCCGCCTCGTAGCAGGTCGGAAATCGTTCCAGTTCACCTCTATACCATTCGGGCTAGCAACGGCTCCGTACGTGTTTACCCGGATGTTGAAACCAGTCTTAGCTTATTTGCATCTGCATCACATCAAAGCTCATGCTTACTTGGACGATTGGCTGGTACGACACAAAGACAGGAGTTTTTTGACAAGACAGTGGGAAATGTGCAGCTCCCTGTTCTTACATTTGGGACTTGGAATAAACCTCAAGAAGTCGAGACCTGCTCCGAGCTCCAACTTTGTGTTTCTGGGTGCGGAGTTCGATACTGTAACGATGTTGATACGGCCCGCACAAGAGAGGTTTCTGAAGACAAAGACGTCGGTGACCGCTTTCAACAAGAGGACCACAGCGACGGCGAAGGAGTTGGCGTCACTCATTGGGCTCTTGGACTCCAACGCCAGACTGGTCCCGCTAGGCCACTGGCGGGTAAAACCAATTCATTGGTTTCGGAAGACGGCGTGGCAACCAAGGAACAACTGGAAAGATGCCATCCTACTCCAAGACCTCCCGAGAAAGAGCTTAGAGTGGTGGACAGTGAAGGACAACCTGGAAGGCGGAGTTCCTATCCACGAGCCGGTGCCGGAATTACTCCTGTTTTTGGATGCCTCCCTGACAGGTTGGGGTGCTCACCTTGCCTAGGAGACTGTGGCCGGCGTTTGGGACGAGGAGGAGAAGAACCTTCATATCAACGTCCTCGAACTAAGAGCGGTCTGGAAGGCACTACTAGCATGGAGCAAGAGACTGGAACATCAAGCAGTGCGCATCATGTGCGACAATGCCACGGCAGTAGCTTACGTGAGGAAAGGGGGAGGCATCCACTCGAAGTCCCTCATGGAGGAAGCCTCCATCCTGTTCAAGATCTGCCTACAGTACGGGATTACGCCGGTTCCTCGCCACATTGCGGGCAGTCTCAATGTGTGGGCGGACGAGTTGTCCAGGGGAACACTGGTGCCAACTACGGAATGGAGGTTAAACCCACAAGTCTGCGAGGCTCTGTTTCTTCGGTGGGGAACCCCGTCGATAGACTTGTTCGCAACCCAGCACAACACTCAACTCAAGTGCATCGTATCCCCGTTTACGGATGTGTTAGCTTGGGCGACAGACGCGTTGTCAATCAGCTGGGAGGGGCTGAACGCATACCTTTTTCCACCGTTCAAGCTCCTTCAGAGAGTGATCAACAAGATGAAAGCGTCAAAGGGCAAGTTCATCTTAATGGCCCCATGGTGGCCAGCGGCTCCATGGTTCCCCGAATTGATGGAGATAAGGAAAGAGGATCCAATCCCTCTGCCAATCACAGCGAATTTTTTATCCCAGCATCAGGGGAGAACACTGCACCAAAACCCTTCCATGCTGAATCTTCAAGGGTAGAAACTCTGAAGAAAAATTTGGTGGGGGGGGGGGGGGTTTAAGGAAGGAGTGGCTTCCAGGATCACAAAGTGTTAGAGAGAGTCCTCACAACGCAACTACAACGCTAAATGGAAGAAGTGGTTTGAGTGGTGTGGGACAACAGGCTGCGACCCGTGCAACCCGGACCTGCCTCTGTTGTCAGCTTTCTTCGAAGAACTTTTCGATAAGGGTCTGTCCCCGAGCGCCATCAAGGGCTACAGATCGGCCATCAACTCGGTGCTGACGTGCGTAGGGGACCCCAAGACCGTTGCCAGCGTAGGGATTTCCAAACAGATGACGGCCTTTGAGAATGGAAGACCAAGACAAACGAAGTTGTTCCCTAAGTGGAATCTGCCCTTAGTGCTGCAAAGCCTAATGGGCGCCCCGTACGAGCCAGCTAGAACTGCATCCATTCTATGCCTGTCTCAGAAGACGGTATTCCTGGTCGCGTTAGCCTCGGCGGCACGCCAAAGCGAGATGGCCGCCTTCGCCAGGGACGACGGGCACATTCGTTTTGCCAAGGATTGGTCGGAAGTGAACTTGACCTTCCCGGCCCATTTTAGAGCTAAGAATTGCAACCCGGGAACTAAACCGAGACCAGTGCGGATTAAAGCACTAAACGGGAGTGGGCAACCAGGAAACCAGGAGAGGTTACAGTGCCCGATTAGAGCCTTGAGGTTCTACCTGACCAAGACCGAGAAGAATGGAGGAGGATCTAAGGGGAGCCAGGGGCATAGTCAGGCTACTCCACTATTCCTGGATGTGGACACCAACAGTGGCGAGGTCCTGGATAAAGGAGTGTCCCCTTTCAAGCTAGGGAAGTGGATCTGCGCCGTAATCAAAAGGGCGTATGAGAACGGCCAGGACCATGAGGATCTCCCAGCGGAAATCAGAGCGCACGAGCTCCGGGCATTAGCCGCTTCGTGGGCCTACGGCTGCGGCACACCATTGGACGAGGTGGTGACGGCGTGCTCGTGGAACAGCCGGAACACTTTCATCAAACATTATCTACGGGACACGTGTGGATCGAAGGGAGAGAATGTGGTGAGGGGTCATGTGGTGGCAGGAAAGATTCTCTGAGGAAGACCTCATCGGAAGAGGTGAGAAAGTAAACCACCGGACGGGGTCACCCTAAGTGTAGACCGGGGACACCCGGCCGGAGGGACACGCCAGTGGAAAGCCTACTATTCATACTGGAGATGATGCTAAACTCAACTGAGGGAGTCACCTGAGTACAGACCGGGGACACCCAGGCAGAGGAGCACACCAGTGAGAGGATTGGAATAGAAGACGAGACCCAACTGTCAAAAGGGGTAAGTTGCTTGTTCCATTTTAAAATTAGTAGTAGGCGTACTCTCCAGGGTTCAGTGGGGTAACTCCCACCGCCTGAATGACAAATTCAGCATAATTACTGAACGTAAGTATTTGCAGGTAGTAAGAAACGATAATTTTAAAATGGTAAAATTAGTTTTTACTAGCCTAAAGAACTTACCTTCAGTAAGAACCCGCCCGCCTCCCCGCATTCACTGAACAGGAGAGTTCAAAATGTGATGAAGGGACCAAACAAGATGGCGGCCTCCTAGATAGGAGTAGCAGCGCGCCAGGCGGGAGTGGAGAGAAAGTTTTGGTACAAGCTAAAAAAGGGGGTTTTTTAGTTGATAAATGAGCAGCGATAGCGTAAAATGGTGATTTTAAGTATAATTACTGAACGTAAGTATTTTAGGCTAGTAAAAACTAATTTTACCCTTTTAAAATTATCGTATTCTCCCGGAGACTTGCGAAGCTTGTTCCACGACGCTTGCAGAAGCGAGAACGGGGGAAACAGGTAGCTGACAGGCCTGCCCAGTTGATGGGGAGAGAGCGTCCGTGGCCCATAACGTCCGTGGTCCGTGGCGCCCGTGGGGAGAGAGCGTCGAGTCCGGAAACGGCGAGACAAAGTGTGGGAGTTGGCAGTTGTAGCATGTCGCAAACAGGTCCACCCAAGGCTTTTCCCACGTCAAGAACGAGCTCTGGCACAGGCTGGGATCGAAACACCATTCCGTTGTGGGAGTCCTCTGACACTACAACTCGTCTGTTAGATCATTGAGCTTCCCTGCTACATAACGCGGACGCAGGTTGAGGTGCAGGGCTTCGCCCAGTCGAAACAGCAGGGAGGTCTCTTCCATCGTCAACCAAGAACGAGTCCCTCCGCCTATCTTGACGTGAGCCACCGTCTTCGTGTTGTCCGTTATGGCTATCACCGTCTTCCCGCGCAAAACTCCTTCCCAGGCTTGCACAGCCAGCCGTTTTGCTCGCTGCTCCGTACCGCCTCTAGCAGCAGCAACAAGGGTGTTACCGGAGTCAAGAATGGATCGCCATAGAGTAGCCTGAAACAGTAGCATGGCAAGCTCAAACGTTAGCACCCTACCATCTCTACACTCTTGGTGGTTGTGAGACCACCGTGGAAGTACTGAGTCCTTTTTATGGCACCATGGTAAATGTTGGTCAGTTCTCTCAGAACAAGTAGCAGTAGCAATCCTGTAAAGCACAAAAGCCCTAGTTTTCAGCAACTGCTACTTGGCAGCCTCAGTGGCAAAGCTGAATGCATGCAGCACGGAGTCGGTAAACTTGCACAGTTCTGAGCGGACCTTCTTCAGGTGATCGTCATCAGAAAAGTCATCACGAAGGAAGATTTCTAGGTAACGTACTGACGAGACCCACACCAAACTGGACCCATCGATCTACAGAGTGGGACCGGGTTGCCCTCAGTGCCGGAAAACCTGCCCTCACTGCCAAACGCAACATTGCTACTAA
The DNA here is from genome assembly GCA_023313725.1 of Lithobius niger. Lineage (NCBI taxonomy): Eukaryota > Metazoa > Arthropoda > Chilopoda > Lithobiomorpha > Lithobiidae > Lithobius > Lithobius niger. The sequence continues at coordinate 21,342 of JAHWFP010250767.1, forward strand.
ATGTAAATGTAACAAGAAAGTCTTCTGGAACTATTTGTATGGTAAGCAAAACGGTAAAGCTGGTGGACAATAAAAGTGTACCAAGTGATGACCGAAGTGAAACTGCTAACTTCTTTAGTGATTACTTTGTGTCAGTTTTTCTGCTAAAAAGTAACCCAAGTGTATAAAGTAACCAATACAACTCTATACCATATTTAAGTACTATAAACAGTACTAAGCAAATGGTATACGCCACGTTTAAAGAGTGTGGCAGTTGTGAAGTATTCTTGTAAAACACTGCAAATTGCCAGTCGTTGGGTATATGCCTTGGTTAATTTTTATTTTCTTTCTTTCTTTCTTTTAGGATTGGAATTCCTTATTGAACTGTAATTATCACAACCAGGGCTGCACACAGATACAAAGTACCCTTGGTTTAGCCAGAGTTGTAAGAAATGCTGAAGTTTCTTCTACTTTGGGCCACATAAGCACCTCTGCTGCCCTGTTTCCTCACATTCCTGCCATTCTGTATGCCCTGCATCTGGTTTACGAGGTAATGCGTACTACATTGTTTATACTCTTATTATTTCGTAGACTCCTACTGCATTTCAAATTTAGTTCAGGTCGCCTCACTGACTAAATACAGCTCTTACCCCGATTTCCATGTGACTTTTGTTCTGTTTACCTTATTGGTCCCAACTGAACGGCAGCCAACCAGGGAATAATGCTAGACCCCGGCACTAACTCCCAGCCTGTCTTTATCGAGGTCACATGGTATGCACATCGTGTCTATAGATTTTTTCTAGTTACTGCTTTTCCAATTTGCTTTTATGATTTATGTCCATTTTCGAGCTGTGTAGATTAGAATTTTAAATCTAATTTCTGCGTTAATGGAATGCAGAAATTTACAGGCAATGTATATTTCTGTTTTTGCAATAGAAACAAAATTTAGCCGGCCTAGCTTGAGGAGCTGGTAATTTAATGTTTTTGTGCCTGACACATGGAAAACTAATTGTCTTGTCTGTGAATGTACAAGATGTAGCTTTATACTGCGCCATTTCTTACCATGGGCATCGGCTACCTCCAAGCAAGATAAAACTTGTGGACACCCGATCACTGTTTTTGTGGTGACCGTATTAACACTGCAAGGACTGGGATTTTATTTAGATTATCTCTACGACGAATATTTTTTGAAATGCAGTCTTGTCACTGTAGCTGTTGTGATTTATTTTTTGACTCAAGAAAAACTTGTGTTCTGGAAGAATTGCGTGATACATAAAATTGCCACACAAGAAAAAAAATAGGTATACATAAATCTGCTAGAAATAATAGTACAAGCAAAATGCACTCCCATTTTGTTGGTTTTGTTAATAATCCTGTCGTGATGACTAATTTGAATATTGCAGGAAATAAAATTAAATGTGCCTGTTTGGAAAGACCTGGACTTCATGGCTCCTCTACTTATTCAACTGGCTAGGTAAGTACCTGAGAAACATACCATTCTTAGTTTCATACTATCTGCAAAATACTAACCTTCAGTATGTGCTGAGATCGCTTCGATGTGCTTTTTTTATGCCCGAAATCAAATTAAAATCCATAATTCCATTTAAAATCATAATTCAATTAGTTTAGCTAATCACCCGCTTGGAGCGTTGCCATCGCGTCGCGTATAATGCTGACATATCAGTCTGATCTCTCATATCGTTTCGGGCACTGGTGTTGTCCACCACACACAGTGCTCGCTATTGCTAATTCTTATCGTCATTTACCAATGTATTTTATTATGCCAAACTTCATTTACCTGTCCTAAGACAGGTGTTTTGCTAACCTTTCATTGGTACAACACACAATGTATGCTTAATGTGATGGATTTTTCTTAAAATCTGACATAATTTATTAAAAATTTACAATGTGAATCCATTAGACTTTATGTTTTACTGGCACTTTTTACGATTGTTTTTCCTCGATCAACTCATCTCCTCGTACAAATTTACACTTTCTTTTGTTCATAGGACGTTGTCTGCCTTACTTTCACGTTGAATTGTTTTACTAATGTTTTATTCAATGATTCTTTTACATTGCGCATAGCTTCATGCATGCAAACTTCCTGAATACCTCCCCAATAAAATTTTTACATTTATTGCTTGCTCAAGACGAAATTCCTGATTACAGGTTAAAAGCTTCTGTCAGCTTCATATTAATATACTGAGTGATTAACAATCCTCAGAGTCCAGATGCGACGCATTCGTGGAATGGGCCGCCATCGTTATTGTCAGGATGCACTGTGCGCTAGTCGTGTCTTCAGTGTCGTCCATGATTTCGATTAGAGTTTTTGTATTAATCGTTGGAATATCACATGGATTTTATGAAATATTGTTCTGTATGTCGACGAAGATATCCATTACCTGCAATTTATGGCATTCCTTCTTGTAATGCAATCTCCTCTAGAGAACTTATAGCCTATGCCTGCCAACTCGGTAGCCTCAGTTTGCGCATGCGTGACACACTCCTCCTATAAAAGCACCAGCTCAGGACCAGGTTTCATTTGTCTAAGCCTCCAGGGTGTTTTTAATGCTTTTTTTATTTGGTGCATTTTTGATAATGAATTTGTGCTCAGTTGCCTGTTGTTTTGCTTTTTTTGTTTTATTAAAGGTACTTTTCAAATGTGTATGTCCCTACTGGTTTCACGA